>OX155893.1:43445915-43659915 GCA_944588485.1 Phosphuga atrata
CATCGTAGGAACAATGCCATGGCACCACTATTTTAGAAGAATATTCCGTAAATATTTAAATTAAATATTAAAACCTAGAAAAGGCAAAATTTTAATTCAAACTCTGTTTTACTTTGCACCACGTAAGGCCGAATAAAAAGCAAATTAAAAAAAGTAAAAACATAACCAAAACTATTGAACAAACCAAATACAAATAAAAATCACACTTAACTCAAGGCATTCTAGTTATTCATTTGCAAGTCATTTGTGTATAAACCCAAAGTTATTTTTATATATATGTCTGTAGGTCATATGTACTGAATGGTCGCTATACAGCGGCAACATCCGCGGCATTAGAATATAAATTATGTCTGCGAACTGTTTCTATCAAAGTTAAATTTACTTTTGTGTGGCAAACTGAAATAAGCAAATATCCTCCTCCATGCAGAGTTGAAATGCATGTTTCATGGAGTGTTTGTTTTGTAAATAAAATTGTCTAACTCTAACAGAATGAAATTTCCTAACCAAGAGACAACTTTAAGGAATCTACATAGACTTCATCAATCTTCATATTGTCTTGTTAATATTTCTTTATTGGAATTCTGTAAAAGCTCAGGTATATTTTCAGTTACACAGGAAAATTTCATGCATAACCGGACAAGGATAGACAGAGTTAACAGGCATAACTGGACAGACATAACCAGAGAGACTCAAGATATACAAGACTAGGCATAGTTTTGTCTGTCTAGTCCTGGATAATACATTTTGTCCAATTATTTTTAGTGTTTTGTGCCTTTACTCGTGACAAACAAATGTTTGAAATTTTATTAGAGCGACAAGAGGTTTTCGTAATGTAAATATTTGAATTTCTATAAATACGGGAGTCTCCAGAATATTGTTCATTTTTTGTTTAATTTCTCGCATTTTCGTAATGGGAAACAGAAAAGGGTGGGAATTAGTGAGAATGCGAGATAACGGAATTAAGTAGCGGGATTTGAACATCTTGGGTGCACAAAAGGCATTATTCCGTCTGAAATTATTCTGATAAATTAATTTGTTTCGCAATTTTAATTTTCTTTGAATAATTACTGTCGCTGTAATCGGACGACAACCGTGTAGAAACATCCGAATGATCTTTTTCCATACATTTGACTGAAATATTTTTCTCATGCAAGCTTTTCTTAATATTTCCATTAGCTTCTGACTTAAAAATTACGTCTTATTCTTCTGCTTCTTACTGAACCAAAAATAAGATAAAATACAAAATTAAATTCTCTTTTTAGTTGTCATTTTCTACTTGTTTACTGTATTTAACTTAATCGAGTTATATACTTTCTGTCAGTATATGTAATCTTCCTTACGTAAACCGTTTGTTAAGGTGCTAGACAAACGAAAGGATATGCAATATTTTTAATTACGTTCTGTCATAACTTATTATGAGATTTCACTAATTATATATTTGTATCTGTGTAATTTATGTTCAGTCCTATTTATGGTGCTTATCGAAGTTAATGAAAGTTGGTCATGTCCTTGATAGTATTTGCTGAAAGATTTCGAAAGGATAATGATATATTAGATAAAAACATGTTTTTTTTTATTTAACAAAGGATACAGATGAACTAATGAAAAATAAATAAACAATGCGTTGAAACAATATACAAGTTAATAACACACATGTTCGATAAAAATAATTATATTTTCACAATACATAGCGTTAAATTAAATAAATATTAGAAACGAATAGGAAATTAATTAAAATTACAGTAAAACTTCTTCACCTAGTTCTTGGGCAGTTTCTATGATCCAGCTTTTGTAACTAGATATCCTAGTGTAAACACCTGGACGATCTTTTTTGGCACAACCATCTCCCCAAGATACAATTCCTGCTAATTCTAATTTTCCATTTATTTCACAGATTAAGGGTCCTCCGGAATCACCACCGCAAGCATCCACACCACCTTTTAGTCTACCAGCACACAACATTGTATCTAAAATAGGTTGTTGTCTTCCACCATAAATACCATCTTTTCTACAAAGGTCTAAGGAAAGGAGAGGGACAGCTGCAGAACGAAGGATGGGTGAGAGTCGTTCTGGGTCTGTGGGATCCATTGCACCCCAACCAGAAACTTCGCACCAGGTTCCAGGTTGTGGGGAATGCGAGGGTAGACAAGCTGGTTGGACAACAGGATTGTAACTGAAGCCAGGATTCTCTAATAGAAGTAAAGCTATGTCATTACTATAAGGTCCTCTCTTCCTGAAATCAGGATGTTGGACGGCTTTATTTATTTTAAGGGTTTGTTCGTAAGGCGTATGAGGTCCATGGGTTCCTGTACTAGCTGTTAATCCTTCTTTATAGCAATGGGCTGCAGTGAGGACTAACCTTTTAGATATAATTGTTCCACCACAGTGATGCTCCCCTTTAAAACGGATATCTGCTTGCCAAGGTACAGCTCCATATGGTGGTATTTCACCACCAATAATTCTTGGTTCTCTCTGTGGAGTCCAAGTGATCAATCTGGAACCACAAGTATTTATTTGAGGAAATTTCTGCTGGCCTCCGCTACGATAAAATTGTGCCTGAGCGGAAGCTGTGAGAAGAAGTAGTAGCAGCGCGTCGCACATGGTTGTAATTCGAAGGGAAAAGATGGTCGGGCTTTTCTTTATATGCGTTCGCCGGTGCCCACCCACCGCCGAATATAATAATAATGCGTGAGTGACCCGGAATCGTGCGAATGTCATGTTATCAGCCGGGTTCCAGATTGATAAAATTGTGTTATGTCAACCCGTATGCGCGCATTTAGTCCCAATTATGGCTCACCTTGGCCCAGTGCATTTTTATATTTCACTTTCACGAATATTGAAAGTACGGACACGCAGCGAAAGTGCACATCTCTTCCCCTTCTTTACGTAATATCACTTTCTTCATCTCCTTCAATTTTATGTCTGCATCTTTATGTCTTTTGTTATTTTCCTCTCTGCTTAAGGATTTTCGGATGGTGCACGCCTTACAACAACACCTTTTACCGACAGTGAATGAAAGAAAGCAACGCGGCGCCCAGACGAAACCGATTATCATTATCTAATTAATTGTCCGGATATGTAGGTTACCGCTATTTTTATAATAACAATGTTTCAGTAATCACCTCTGTTTCCAGTACCCGATAATTCCCATATATTAATAGTAATTATTCACTAAGTAAATGGTTGCAGACACTCACCTAGATAAGATTAAATTTTGAATATTAAAAATATGGATTTCCTTTCTAATGTAATTTTCCTTTCTAATCTAATACTTATCCTTTGATTAAGAAAATTAGATGTTACAGAGATAAATTATAATAGTGTAAGCTTCAATATTCTATTGTTTCTGTAATAATTTTAGGTTCAATTTAATTTGATAAATTTTACCGAATTGAAATAAAATTTACATTGCTAGATATTTTCTTTCAAAGTTGCAACACTTTACATGTCCTCTGTTTACAAGTTTATAAACACTTAACTTGAATAACATTAATGTTTCCAGTTTAAGTCCCGTGTGTTATTTGGTAACAAGTGCTCGACTCAATAAAAAGAACGAAAACAAAAATAAAAAGGGTAATAAAACCACATTTATAGCTTTAATGTTCCCACACAGGTGCCAAGGAAAGCTTTAATTATTTGAACATCTATTAAAAACTTAATTTTACAGCCTGCCTATACATAATAAAAAGAAAACAAATTTCAATAAACTATATAATATATACATAGAGATTTAGCAACCAAATCAACTTTCTTCTTATTCCCCTTTAGCACTACTTTCTTTTGCTAACTTCTCTTCCAGTTTCTGGAACTGAGTCTTAATAACCAAATCAGCAGCGTCTTCAATCTGCTCCACGCCCAAGACCTCAGGTATGTAAAACTGCATCATATTCTGCACGCCATTTTTCAATGTCACCACAGAACTTGGACAATTCGAACAAGATCCTTGCATCTTCAGTTTTACTATACCATCATCATAACCCACAAAGATGATATCACCTAAAATAACAAAATATATTACAATCAGTTTTGTTTTTAAACACTAACTGTCTCAGCATATAAAAGTTAATGAAATCAAGTACAATTCTGATAATTTATGTTTTTCACTCTTACAATTTAATATAAAATTGTAGTAATCAACACATAAACTCCACTTAATAGAATGAAAAAATCGCGATCAAATTTAAAAAAAAAAATCATTTTGATTTATTTTTTCTATCACAACAAAGTAATAACTGGCACTCGAAAACTACTCAATAAGACAAATTGTTTATGTATAAATTGTTAGAGAGAACATAATTTGTATTACTCATGCATGCGAAGTACTTCCTGACGCACGTTTTTTAGTACGAGAAATGCCACTTCGCATTGTCTTTCCACATAACCTTGGTAACGCACGCAAATATTCAATATCACTAGGTTACATTAAAAAAAAAAAAATTAAATATACACAATCAATACCTCGACTAATTATAAAAGTGACGTGAAGTGTCAGAAAGAATTTTTTTCATTACAAAATGATTATAAAATTTTAAGAAAACGTTATAAAATGAGTGTAAATTCTATGATGATACCGGGTACTGAGGAGAGTTCTTATGACGAATCCAAACCATCGGAGACAATTGAAATAGTAAATTCTTCATTTTTGATTCCACTTTTTTTGAATGGCCCCTGGATCCTAAACTTGTAAGATACACCCTCGCATGAGTAATAAAAAATTGTATTTGCCCACGAACGAAGGAAGTGAGCTCAATTTCGCTCTCGCGTGATATTGATAACTTTCCGCCCTAGTTACAAAATATACTATTTTCATTTCAAAATCGCAAAATATCTTTTTGCAATTGTTGAATTCTCTTCAGGTCAATTTCTTATGATCACATGATATATATTTCCATTTTGAAAGATTCCTTACTTTCCAAACTCAAGCTTCAAAGATTAGTAAAATTCCTCTCACGTTGTACCTCGAGAACCTACCCAATAAATTTCAACAACTCATATCTTGAGAATCTAATTGTATTACATTGTTGTTAACATTAAAAATATTTTATTAATAATATTGGTGATGCCTTCTTTTTTCATTATACTTTATTGGTCTCCTAGTTCTTCTTTACACATACTTACATTGTTCATTTTGTATAGGCCAATTAATTAAAATTAGTGATATGCTATTGGTTATCTAACACTTTATTAAACAATTTAGATCCATCGACGCTACTCTCCTTCAATATACAATTAACAGAAAGTAATGGATTTTGCGTACTAAATTAGTGAAATTATTAAAGTATTAGCAAAGCAGATGAAGCCTACCCCTGTAACTAATTATTGATGAATATAAAAATTTTAAAACTAGAGGAAACTAACCAACCCCCTGTTTAACCAATTGGTGAAAAGAATGGAAGAAAAATAATGCTATAACCCCTTTAAGAATCTGGAGAGAATATTAAGATTATAGAAAAATAGATAAACTTAGTTTAGATACTACTTAGTGAAATTCTAGGAAATAAAGAAATTTATATTATTAGCAAAAATATTGAAATGTTAGAAAATGGAAGAAGTTAACGAAATTGTAATTTTGTGGAACAGGGTGAGCGAAACTCGATGCCTCAGCTTTATTATGAGGAAAGGAAAAACGATAGAAAAAAATCTCAAAAGAGGTTCCTAAATGGGATTGAGTAAGGTCCATTTTAAGCTGAATTTGCATATTTTTACATATTTGGAAAATGAAATAATAATCGAATTTTGTTTTCCCAGAAACAAACCTGAATTTTGGCATATTAAGGAGCTAATTTTTCAGAACAATTTTTTTCCGTTAAAAAATTATAAGCTAATTTGTAAAAAAATATAAAAAATTCTTAATCACCTATTAAATAAGTATAGTAAGTATAATAAGTAGCCTTGGGAAACAAATAACACAGTCAGATCTGACAATCTTCTTCTAATTGTGCCGTCTCGTCAACAATTTAATGCAGTGATTCTTAACCTATGGGCCGCGACCCAAAATTGGGTTGTGAAGCATATTTCTTAGGTCGAATCAAGACGTGAACCAGAAAAGTTTTTTTCCCTATTTTTTTGGATTCGGTATGCTCTACTGAGGAGCGCGTTTGAACTTATTCAGCATGGCGTTTCTTCTTCTCTTCCCAAAATCTCTTCATCCGCTCGCTGTGTTTCTTTTTCCGTTCTTCTGTCCATCCTGTAGCTTGTTTTGGGATTTCTGAGAATTTGTGCTTGTTGATAGTATTCCTAAATTTTATCCTGTTGTGAAACATTTCTTGGGTGATACCAATTTCCTGTAGGTCTTCATTTATTTCTGCTAACCAGTTATTGTGATTTTTCAAGGATATTGCTAGGTTTAAAATTCTCTTTGTTAGCCTGTGACCACTCAATCTGCATAGGTGACCATAGAATTTTAATCGCCTTTTCCTGTAATGTATCTGAAATTTTTTCTGCATGTTGAAGTTCTACAGTTCTTGGGGTTTCTTTTTAATCCAAATTCCATTTACACAATTTGGTGTAAAATCTTCGAGAGAAATTAAGTCTCCTATTTCTCGATGTTCTTTATTTGCAATCGCCCACCAATGATAATTGTTTTAGATGCATAAAGTGCTTCTGGTTTGATAACTGATTTATAGTGATATAATTTTGCATATTTTTGTAGCTTTGTAGTTCTTTCTCTGTTGGTTTGCTCATTGATTCCTGCTGGCTGGATAATTTCACCTAGACACTTGAATTTGTCTATTTGGTAAACTTAGTGATCAGTGTCTTGATTTTTCTTTAATATTTGTGTGATGATGTCTTGGTTGTAGTTGTTGTTATTGGCTATTTGTTTTATTGTCTTTAATTCTGTGTGGAAGTAGTATGGAATGCTGCTAATTTATGTTGTATAGGATGTAAGGAGGTGTTGTCTATACAACATAAATTAGCAGCATTCCATACTATGATACATAGACTATTAACTATCCCTCTCAACCATTCAAACTTCCACACAGAATTAAATACAATAAAACAAATAGCCAATAACAACAACTACAACCAAGACATCATCACACAAATATTAATGAAAAAATCAAGACACCGATCACTAAAACTAACTTACAATAGTAATTGCGAAAAAGAAGAGGAAAAAACATTCAAATGTATCCCATATCTACGAAAGATTTCCGAAAAATAAGTAACACAAATAATACTATCATAGCGTACAGGAACAACAATACCCTCCAAAACATTTTATGTAATCATAAACCAAAAATAAATAAGCTAAATAAACCAAGAGTATACCAACTTAATTGCGATGAATGCAACGGAAACTATATAGGACAAACTGGAAGAAATTTTGAAACCCGGTTTAAAGAATATAAACGATCGCTACGCCTGGAAAATAATAAATCTACGTTTTCTAATCACTTTATAAAAACTCGACACCAAATTTCAGCAAAAAACCGGCCGAGAATACTACACATCCAGGAAAAAGGAATGGACCTTTTGGAACCCTTAGAAATCGGGAAAACCTCGGGAAAAAATAACAACTAAAATGATTACCTCAATGAACAATCATCCACCAATCACCACTCCTAAAAATATGGCAAACCCCATCCATATATATATATATATATATATATATATATATATATATATATATATATATATATATATATATATATATATGTAGATAATAGAAAAAGTTTGTAGTTATTCTGAAGATACCAGTGTGTTGGTGAATCTATAGTCAAATAAACAATCACATGAAACAAATCACAAAATTAGTTTTATTCTTATTAGTATTAATTTAACATGTCGTTTCATATAGTTAAGGCTAAAACAATTAACTCTTTTTCTATATGTGGTAATTAAAGGTTGGTTGTCGAATCTTGAATTTGTTCCTTCCATATATCTCGTCTTTTCATATGAAATTTGCTTTTGTTGCTATTTCATGCAGTTTTTCTATGTACTGCATTACTTCTTGTCTGTTGTTGGAGAGGATTGCAAGATTATCTGCAAACGCTAAACACCCCAGGTGATTTTGTTTTTGCATAGTCTGCCAAAATTCATTAATCTAGTTTAATTTTTTCATGTGTGGAAAATTTTTCCATGCTAGTGTTCCGTCTGGACGTCTGAAGCAGAGGTTGGGGCTTGATAGTTTTCTTTAAGGAGTTCTTCTTTAAATTTCTTGTTGTAGTTTCTGATGTTATTTTTTTAAGTCTTCTTCAATTTCAAACAGTCTGTTCAAACAGTCAAATTTGCGCTTCTCTACTCTGATGATTTTTTATGTTTGTTTTCGACTTTTGAGGAACTTTTCCCATTTAATTTCTGATTTATGAGTTCCAGACGTTGGTTCTTAGTTCTATTGCTTTGTCACATATATCATTCCACCATCGATGTTTTCGTTTTCTGGGTGGCATACCAACTGATTGAGATCGGTGGTAAATCTCCAAATTCCGGTGGTAAATTTGCTAAGATCTCCGAATTTAGCTTAAGAAATTCTTGGTCAATTCGTGGTGTTCTGGTCCTTTTCGCTTTAGGTTTATTAGGCTCAAACTATATTTTCACTAGTGACAAGTGATGATCATGATGATTCCACGAAACATTAACGATCTCTCTCTGATTTTGTTTAGTGATTGCAATGTGATCAATCTGAAATTCTCCTAGGTATTGATTTGGGGATCTCCAGGTTTTTTTTTTGCTGGGAAGGGCAAGAAAGTGGGTTGACATTAATTTTAAGTTACAGATTTGGCAGTACTCTAACAATCTTTCTCCATTTTTGTTGGTTCTGTTGTGCGGGGTATCATCATCTTATTTCTATAATACTACTTTTTTTCTAAATTTCTTTTCTCTGTCTGTTTGGGCATTAAAATCTCTTAACAGTATTTTTACATGTTGTTTTGGAATTTTGTTTGTTACTTCTTCCAATAACTCCCAACACACATCTACCATCTGTGCGTCTTTCCTAATGTAATTGTTGGTTGGAGCTTGTGCGTTAATTAACGTATATGCTTTATTTGTTGATTTGGCTGAAAGGAGTGAAATTCTTTCAGAAGGTGAAATTTAGTACTGAATTGGTGATGGTTTTCTTGACGTCAAAGATAGTCCCAAGTTGTAGTGGTTGATTTGGTGTAGATTTTGCTGGCTTTCCTTTATATATTCTATAGTTTCCAGATTCAAAATGATTTTCATCTCTGTGTCAAGTTTCTTGTAAAGCTAAAATTTTGATATCAAATTTATCTATACTCGGACCGGCGAGAGAATGCAGCTGTACTGCGCCGATGTATGAGGGCCAAGGGACGTGCCGAGGTACGCGAAGATTAGTTTGAGTTAAGAAATATTAGACAGTTTTTCAAATACGGACAACTAAACAACGCGCACTCGAAATAAAATGGGGGTATGCGCTCGACGAACCTGGATGCATTCTCTCACCGGACAGAGTATAGACAGATAAGACTAGGGGGATAAAACGAGACAGACCAGACTAGACAGTTAAGATGAGAGAGACAAGACTAGACTTGATGTCAAATTTATTTAGTACGTCCGATAGTTGTTTTAGTTTGCCAGTTCGAAGTAACGTGTTGATGTTCAACGTGCCTAAGTGTTGTTTGCCGAAGAGATTTGGGAAGCTCCGACACATTCCATGCGACTCGGCCGCTCAACTACATGAATGATTTTGTACTCTGACTGTACGTAGGCGGCGCGGAGCGGCAGACTGCACTCAACTGCAGTGCCTGCAAAGCTACGAGATTGTCCACGACAAACCAAAAATTCGTCGGCCGCGGAGCTTATTTACATTCTTTACAGTTGATATATTGTAAATTGGTATGTTTAGATTTATATTTAATATATTATAACTTAATTCTTATGTTAATATTATTTTTTAAAGTTGAAACATGGAAACAAAAAGAAGAAAAGTAGATGACGAGTGCCGCGTTTTTAAAGAAGAATGGGGATTCAAAATTTCTTTGTGCAATCGCAGTCAAAGAATGGCAAAGCTATATGTGTAATTTGCAATGACACTGTTGCTGTAATGAAGGAATACAATTTACGTCGACATTATGAAACAAAACATGCTTCAGCTTACTCACAATTCAAGAACAAGCAGCGTACTGAAAATTTTGAAAAAATGGGTCGTAGTTTGTCTTCTCAGCAAAATTTATTTAGGAAGGCAAACTCTGAAAATGAATCCTTGGCTTTAGTTAGCATGAAAGTTGCTTATTTGTTCGCGAAAAAAGGGAAACCCTTTATGGGTGGAAACATCGTTAAAGAGTGTATGATGGAAGCTGTTGGGGTATTATGTCCGGAAAAGGTGAAACTTTTCAAAACGATAAGTCTTTCCCGCAATACTGTTGCTCGTCGAATTGACGATATTGGCAATAATATACTCCACCAGATTTCTGGGAAAGTACAGCGTTTCACTCACTATTCTATCGCGATGGATGAATCGACCGACGTTAGTGACACCTCACAACTTTTAGTATTTGTTCGTGGAGTTGACGACGATCTTAATGTCACCCAAGAATTAGCATCGGTTAACAGCATACATGGCACTACAACTGGAGCAGATATTTTTAAGGAACTACAACAGACGTTGACCAAATATAACTTGGACTGGAATCGACTCCAAGGTGTAACAATTGACGGAGGAAGAAACATGTCTGGTGCAAATATTGGGGTGGTTGGGCTAATAAGAAAAGCTTGTGAAAGCGCAGGAGCAACAGTACCAATTTTTCTGTAATTATATGGTGTATCATCCACCAACAAGCCCTATGTGTAAAAAATGTCGACATGAGCTGCGTTTTGAAACCAGTTGTTTCTGTCGTAAACTTTATCCGATCACGTGCACTCAATCATCGCCAAATTCGATCTTTCCTCGAAGAAATTGAATCTGAGTCTGTTGACTTGTCGTATTATACAGCAGTTCGATGGCTTAGCTGTGGAAAAGTGTTATTGCAGTTCTTCAAGCTCAGAAAGGAAATTAAAAAATTTCTTGCGAAAAAGAATCACCCTGAACCGCTTTTATCGGATGCAGGGTGGCTCTGGAAGTTGGCAATTTTTGCAGATGTCGTGACACACGTAAATAACTTGAATTTAAAGCTCCAAGGTAAAAACAACTTAATTTGTGATTTATTCGAGCAAATCAAAGCATTCAGAGCCAAGCTGATATTGCTCGAAAGTCATATGAATGAATGTAATTTTTCCCATTTCACGTGCTGTGAAAAATTTAGTACAGAAACTGACGAAAGATTTCCCACCATATTTGCAGCAAAAGTAATCGCGGATTTAAAACTAGAATTTCAAAAGCGTTTTTCTGATCTTGACATAAATTCAAGGGAAATTCGGCTGTTTCAAAATCCATATGACTGCAACGTTGGCGACGTTTCAAGTCAGTTTCAAATGGAAATAATTGATCTTCAAGCTAGCGATCAAATCAAGAACAAATACAAGGAAGGAAACTTGATCGATTTTTACAAATTTTTGGACGCAAAAGAGTTTCCAAATTTAAAGCAATTGGCTGGTAAATTTTTTTTCTATGTATGGCACTACCTATATGTGCGAACAAACTTTTTCCAGGATGAAGTATCTGAAATCTAAATATAGGGCAAATTTATCGGATGATCATTTGCAATCATTGCTAATAATTGATGTTTCCGATTTGAATCCCAACTTTGAAGAAACTCTCCAGGAAAAAACCCAGTTCCACCATTCCCATTAAAAATTGCATGAAATAATTTTATAATAATATAATTTAGACATGTTTGTTTAGTATTGTTATATCTGTAATTTACTATAAAAAATAAAATTCAATGCTGCTTTACTTGTAATAAGGTTTTTTAATTCACATATTTACAATGCTTGGCCCCCGCTAATGAATTTAAATACCAAACTGGCCCTCGCAGCAAAAAGTTTGGACGCCTCTGGTCTAGCGTATTTGCTAGGACCCATGGTAGATGCCTTGTTGGCTGATTCCATTAGTTGAAAGTAGTATAGAGATCAAACGTGCGTAATATCAATGTTGCAACTAAGGTATTGAGCCTTAGAGGTTGTCTCAAGATATTTTCTGACATGAGTTCACTTTATGACAAGTTCACTAGTTTTTCCCTAATTATTATTTATTGGGTTATTCATTAAATTTTCCTTTGAACGAAAAATAGCTTTATTTATCTTTAACTTGAAAATGACCTTCAACAGTCTGAAAGTGTGTAGATTTATAAAACTCCACAAGTTGCATAATATTTTCACCAAAATTAGTGGTAAAAACATACCTGGTGACTTAAACTTAAACATGGTGACTTTTTCATTTCAGAGTTTGCTTATCTTTTTTATTGTTTATCTTCTTATCTCATTGTTTATATTTAAAAAAGACTAATTCAAAAATTGGTAAAAATGAATAACTAGACATAGACACGTAGAGATTTTCATCTAAAAGACTTGATCATTTTTGGCCCATGTTAGAAGGTTATGATTAGCTGTAGAAGTGTATGAAGTATATTGGCTTGCACTAATTTTTTAATAAAGGTAGCAGACATTGAAATGACTTGGGTTGATTATATCATTTTTGCCAATTTTTGACTTGGTCACTTTTGGCAGTCTTTCCCTGTATAATTAATTTACAGTTGGTTGGAATTGATATTTGTGGCCTCTAAGAGATGTTACCAAGATATTTTATTTAGCTTTCTAGCTTTGACCATGATGGCGACTTCCCTCTCCTTGACCATTTTCCTCAAGACCTCTTCAATGAACTTATCTTTCCATGAAATTGTCATGCTTCTCCAGTATAACCACATCTCAAGGGCTTCCAATTTACAAATGTGGTCTTTTATGAGTGTAGTTGCTTCTATCCTTTATAGTAGGATAGGGTATATATAGCACTGTAGCATTCATGTTGTCAATGTTTCTGCTCGTGAAGTATTGTTTCTTTTCACAAATGTGGCTCGACTGTATTCTATCCTGCTGTTAATCTCGACTGAGTGGTTGTCTGTTTCATTGACCCATTTTCCTAGGTATTTATATTTCTGCACATTTTCAATGATGATGTTGTCTATTACTAGTGGTGGTATTGCGTTTTGTGATTTTGATATTAACCTAAACTTTGTTTTCTTTAGATTCAATTTTAGTTCCTAATGCTGACTGGCCTGATAAACTTTTGTCATCTGTCAATAAACATTATTAATTAGTATTATTTATTACTTTAGCATCACAAAACGCATTATAATCGTCGTCGAATCGAAATATACTAATCGAGTAAGGTACCGTCACTGAACTCGAAAGGGGTCAAAAGTCAAGATTTCTTGAAAATTAAGAAAAATTGTCAAAAAATGCGGTTTACGTCTTGAATTTTTTCCAATGAATTGAACAAAAAATTAGGTTTTTTTTGACGAGCCTTACCAAGTTCCGCCCCCGCAGGGGGCGGCTGTAGGTGCGTTTTAAATTTTTCACTTTTTCCGTAAAAACTCCGTTCCTCTTGCGTGTCCAAACGGGAAATTGTCATTTTCTGTTGTAAAACTGAACGGGCCTTCGACCCGTGTCTGTCTGCCGCTCGCAAGTCCCACACGGCGTCCTCCAGGTGCCAAAAACAGGAGATCGTTTCTAGCACTTTTGAGGAGCAATTTTGGTACGCGGCTCGATTTTTTTACTGCTTCCTCTTGCCGCGTCGATTTCACGTTTTTTGACGTCATGCGGAAAAGTACGCGACCGTCGGTTCACCCGGTGCGGCGGAAAATGTAAGCCAAAAAAACCCGTTTTTTTCATCACATCTGTGGACGCCGTACTCTTGATTGAAGAGCGCCGTGTCTCCAAACCGGTTCGTTCGATGCGAGATGTTTACCCGCAAAGGGCGGTAGAAGATTCTGGGACCTGCGGCATCCTAATGCCGCTCTGGGTCAATTTTAACACAAAAATCGGAAAAACGCGCTGTTTTTTTCACCTAATTTGCGGGGATCCCTCTCCTGGAATACCCAACAGTCGGATCGGGACCGGACCGGCACCATTCGATTCGGCATAGTAGGTGCGTTAGTGTCTTTAAGTTTGTTTTGCGATTGCGTGCCGGATGGCGCCGGGAGGCCCGAAAAACCATATTTTGCATATGTACGCGAGAATCCCCTGGGATTCGCTAAATTAAATAGCAGGGCCTCGCGGTGGTGGTTTCTGAATATAGAACGAAAGGGTCTATAAGGCGATAGGAACGATGCATCGCTCGATCGCATTTGGGGGTCTCGACGCCCGTCCAAACTCGAAACGAATTTTTCAAAATTGAGCAAATTGAAACCTCCAATATTCGGTGAAATGTTTTAGAATTGTATTGCTCTTTTCAGGGATTATAGCCCCACGTGTCTACTTTCGAACGACACCAGTCTCGGCGCATTACACCTCCGGGGACGTTTCGCAGGCCCCAATTCGCGAAGTCACTTTTTTTTCACCTCTTCAAACGGAAACGCGAAAAAGAAAAATTACATTTCCAGTCCAACAAGTGCATGCCCGGTGAAAAGGCCAACAGTATGGCGTTTGAATTTCTCTAATCCATCAACGGATTCGCACTCCAGGTCAAAAATACTACGACCATTGCTTGCCGCTGAATCGCCAATTTACACTTACAGCTGATCATTCTGACACTATTTTCGCTCAGGTTATGTGCAAATGTCATTGTTGAAGTTTATCCGTTTATGATTATTCGTGTAATCATGAGAAGATAAAATTTAAAAAAAGAATTTAAATCAAAATTCTGATTTTTCGCTCATTGTTAGGTTGAAATTCAAATCAAATTCAAAGAGATATCTTGAAATCTCTAAATTGCTGATTTCGGCGACTCTGGCTCTTGATTAGCAACACATAGCAACGTCAAAATTCGAAAGTAAAGATTTTACACTTTTATTTTATCAGATTCTTAAAATTCAGACCATTTTACATCAGAAACAGTTGCTTCCGTTCACATTTGAATTTAAAAATTTATTTCATAAACCGCAATATTTACGAGTTTTTTTTGAGAATAATTGGAGCTTTTAAATTGAATTTAGATTCCAACGGTACAACATGCGTCTTCCTCGGAGGTATAGCAACAGAGTTATTGGCGAAAAACTTTCAGTATTACCATTTCACTACGGAA
The DNA here is from genome assembly GCA_944588485.1 of Phosphuga atrata. Taxonomy (NCBI): domain Eukaryota; kingdom Metazoa; phylum Arthropoda; class Insecta; order Coleoptera; family Silphidae; genus Phosphuga; species Phosphuga atrata. The sequence goes on from OX155893.1 coordinate 43,460,995, forward strand.
GGAACAGCCTTTCAATATTTATCGGCATTTTCGATACAAATTCGAATACAACTCATCAAGTTCTATTAAAATATGCTGCATGAATTTTCTGCGGCTGAAGATCCAGCGGTCTCCAACTGTTTACTTGATTTTCAAACATTTGCGTTTTTCATTTCCCTACATTTCTAATAAATTCTTGTAGCATGAATCGATAGAGTAAACTTTCCTCTAGCAGCGGGGCAAATTTTATCATTCCTTTGCAAACCGTTTTACCAGGATTTTTTTTAAATGCAATTCATTTTCCAGGATTCGGGATGGCTAGCAACTCCGCCCCACAGAAGTTTCCTTCCAATTTCCGTGGTGAATGGTGTCCGGGAAAATTTTATTTCTCAGATTTGTTAAAGTTGGAAAGTTCTACATTAGAAACAATTGAATATTCTTGCAAATTCACACTCTTACTTGAGTAAAAGTAAGCTCGGCCATATTTGATTAGAGTTTTGACTGATTTTATAAAAGAAAACTATTGTTTTACAAATTTCTGATTGGACATTCTGAAAATTCGGCAAATTTTACATGGGGGACGATGTAAGTTTTTGGGTCATCTGGTGATTTAAAATCCATTATCCAAACGGTGACAATTACGACTTTCCTACAAGAATAGTTGAAAATTGCACATTTAATTTGGAATCTAAAAGTGTATTCCGCGACTTCCTAGCATGTATAACAAAAGAGTTATTGTTGAAAAACGATCAGTTCTATCACTTGAGGGCTGAAGAAAAAGCCATCTCTAAATTTATCCGGTTTTTCTTTTTAAAATCGAATAGTGCTCATTGAGGCCTATTGAAATGTGCTGCATGAACTTAAAAATGTCGTCTACCTTTCTGCTTCGTCTTTGAAAAATCATATGCCTCATTTCCTTGGGTTTGGATGAAATAATTTTAACACAGATCTATAGTTCTTTTAACTTTCTTTTAACTTTCTTTTAGCAAACGCATAAAGTTTTATGTAGTTTACATAAGTTTTATATAGAGTGTACATGTTTCTATTGAAATTGACATATTTGTGGTCGATAGACTTGACACAGGATTTTTTTAATAAAGAAATTCTTGCAAATATATTTTTTTGTTCAATTTTCCGGAGTCTAAGAAACATGCATTTAGCGCTATTTTATAGAGCAGATTTTCATCTAAAAGTTGTGTCATTTTCATTTTTCCAAAGCGAACCGTTTTGGCGGAAGAGCCCATTTAAACCCATGTAAATTGAAAAACGAAATTCAGAGAAGGGCCATTCCAAAATTTTTTCAATTTTATATTTTTTACTTTTGCGACCAAACCGAAGGTTTTTACAAAATTTGCAAAGAATACTTTTTTGTAGACACCGACGTCTTACATACGGATATCCCGGTTATAATTTTCCATCTTGAGGCGTTGACGAGATATTTCCATAAAATTGTTGACGAGAAAATCATTCTTCACGACGTCCCCATTGGAGTGGGAGCGTTCTAATTTTGTCCTCATACCTCTGGTGGATACCCACATTCAGCATAAGTTTCATTGAAATCCTTCAAGGATTAATATATTTTTTCGCAATTTTTGAATATTTTGAAATTTCCGCGTTCGGTTTTGATCGGAATTCCTGTTTGACATGTCTGGATTTGTTGAAAAAATATTTTTGTAAGTTTTATACAACGTGGAACAACAAAATTTGACACATTTGTACAGAATTAGTCAGTCTATAATATCCCCCAGTTAGTTTTGAAAAATATTTTATCTGGCGGTGGCCGCCGCCCCTCAAACTCGAACGTAACAGAAATTAATAAATTCAAATAACTATAAAATGAAAACTGCAAGAGATGTATTAAAATTTCTTTCAGATCTATATAGATTATAAATTTTTCTATTGAAATTGACGTTTTGGTATTTTGATGGCCGATAGCCTGGACACATAATTGTTTTAATAAAGAAATATTCATTGAAAACTTGCAAATATATTTTTTTGTCCAATTTTCCGGAGTCTAAGAAACATGCATTTAACGCTATTTTATTGAACACATTTTCATCTAAAAGTTGTGTCATTTTCATTTTTCCAAAGCGAACCGTTTGGCCGATTTTTTTTTTATAAATGAAAAAAATCTAAAACGAAATTCAGAGAAGAGGAAAATTTTAGGAAGTTTCACACAACGTGAAACAATAAAATTTCACACATTTGTAGAGAATTAGTCAGTCTATGATATCCCTCCGTTAGTTTTGCAAAATATTTTATCTGGCGGCAGTCGCCGCCCCTCAAACTCAAAGTCACACACGAGGTAAGATATTCAAATAACTATAGTTTGAAAACTTGGACAGTTGTATTCAAAATTCTTTCAGTTCGGCGTAGCTTATAGACCTTTCTATTGAAATTTGGTATTCTCGTGGCCGATAGCCTTAACACAGAATTTATTTTTTCTGTCCAAGACCACATACCCGCGGCAGCGCGTTTAACCCCTGCCAGTTACACAGTTATAACGTTGGTTTTACCCCCGCAGATTAGGTTTCCCGCCATAGAAATCCAGACCACATACGCATCCCTCGAAGTCAAACCGGAACTGATACTAATGGATTCAAATAGCAACAACTCGAAAACTGCAATAGATGTAATAAAAACTCTTTCAGATCTATTAAGATCATAGATATTTCTATTGAAACAATTTGACCATTTTGGTATTTTCATGGCCGATAACCTTGACACTGGATTTTTTAAATAAAGAAATACATGAAAATTAAATCAAAGTTGACATTAACGTCAGTTGAGTAATTTATTGGTTATTATTTTTTTGGTGAAACTTTTAGTAACCATAATTTTGCTAAGTGTTGCTAATTGTCTAAAAGAAAACTTACTATAATTGGAGGAGTGATATTGGAAATCAAGAGTTGCCAACCTTCATAAAAGGAGGTTACTATATATGATGAAGTGAAATTAGTAACTAAGGCTTGCAATTTTGACGAAAAAAAAGACAACAATGTAACTTTAACAAATAGTTGGTGAGATTATGTTTGAGTATGTTGGTAACTCAAAAACACAAGATACCAACTTGATTAAAACAATATGTGGGTTATGTTGAACGTCAAAGTTGACAAAATCAATGTCACTTAATCTTAAATTGATTAAGTGACATTCATTTTGTCAACTTTGACGTTCAACATAACCCATAAGGTTATGAAAGTTTTAGTGAGATTTTCAGTAACTTTTTACTCCACAGCTGATTTTTTTATCGTCCATTTTGTACACCTTAGTAACTAATATCACATCGTTAGATATAGTAACCTTTTTATGATCGTTGGGAACTTTTCAATTCTAATATCACTCCTTAAATTAAAGTCACTTTGATTTCAGACAATTGGTAACATTATATGATTAAGTACACCTCAAAAGTGTTCTATTATATTATTTTACAAATCTGACAGCATTAAAATCATTTGAGATGGATGAATTATTAGTTAATATTCTGTGCAGTAGGAGTTGTACATCTTGCAACTCATACAACCTTAGCTGATACAAGAATCGCGCAGCTCGCAATTCTAATTACTCTTTCATAAACAAATGTCAAAATTCATTATACAATTTCACCCTCATCAATTATTCCACCTTTAGCAACTATTCCATTCTTTTCAACTGTTCCATCCACAAAAACTATTCCATTCCGAAAAATACGATCCACATGTACTAGTGTTACTACTATTACTATAGAGAGGAACAAAGGTATGTATGCAATGACTACAAGAAATTTTCAATATCACCACCTCCTACTTCCAAACACTTATCCAATCTCCACCTTATTTCCCTCAGTGAAGCTTCACAAAACATGTCTCTAGATAGTTCATCAAAAGCATTTCTGACTTTTTCTTTAACATGTTCCAAGTTAACACATAGTGTTCTATAAACTTTATTTTGTGCTCTTTAAGTTTTCCCTAAGAAGTTGAGTGGGGTCAAGTCCGGTGACTTAGGCGCCCACGATATTTGTCCATTTATACTCATCCAATTTTCTATGTTACATTTAAATGTTCCTTTATGTGGTGGAGCTCCGTCATGCTGGAAACACATGCTTGCTCTCAACGGTAATGTCACATTTTTGAGAAGCACAGGACGTTGTTCTTGAAGAAATTGAAAATATGAGATATACCTTGTAAAATTCCTTCATAAAAATGTGAATCAACCAAATGCCCATTAATAATTCCATACCTAACATTAATTTCAAAGTGTCCTTGGTTATATGGTTGCCCAAAAATGATGATTTTTTTTAATTGGGATTACCATTATTAACAAAACTTATTCCACAACACATGCTGAAAAGACCAATTACTCATTGATCTGGTACTATACTATCACTTGAGCAACATAAATATTTCTTCAATATTGATGTTGATTTAACAAGCATTCTAAGTTCAGAAGTTTATAATCATAGCCATTTAAAAAAAATTGCATCGAACTATATTTTAAATTCAACTCTCATCAGGCTTTTCACAGAAATGAGTTCCTTGCATAGACTTCAAAATACTGCAAAACAGTGTCACGAGTATTGTCAGAATTGACCCGTTTTCAATTGAACAATTTTTCTTTCCTTTAGAGAAGAAAGTGCCTTGTTACTTGCACATAAATTGCATTCCAATCGTGAAAATATTTTTATGTTAGGAATAACAAGTTAAGGGTATCTTCTGGTCATATAACTGAACTGCTCTTCTAGGGCTCTTTTGAGATTCCTCATAAACTTTTCATTTCAAACATATCCACTTTTCATTTTGTGTGAACTCATTTTAAAGTTAAATGACAACAAAAGAATGTAATAGTAGCATTCGTAAAACCATACTACATTATAGATAATCTATAATGTAGTATGGTTTTACCAATTCTAAATTTATAATTTAAATCAATAACCTGCTAGGTTCATGTCTCTCTTACAAAATGTCAAATTACAAATATCTGACCCTAATCACCCACATTGTTGTTCATAAAAGCAAAGCTGTACTGATGAGAGATAAACCTCAAAACACATCTACAGATGGGCTATCCACTTAAGGTATCGGAAAGTCATGATCTTAAAAACAATGTTATTTTTCTAGTTTTTGTTGAGTGCCACGAAGGTGGACTGAAAGCTATAAAATAACTGACAAATTTCCCATGAGATTTGTTTTTGGTAGTCCTAAAAAGACGCATTAGTGTTATGAAGCTCTGGAAAGGTTCATTATATTTATATATTCAGGCAGTGTTCCGACTTTATTAAGTTAAATGTAATAATAACTTTGACTATACAACATATAACTGACTTCTTAACTACCAAATGGTTAACTTGTTTAACAAAATAAAGTATATGACAAAGCCTGGTTCATATTCACACAACTTTGCTCTTTGTTTGGAAAGGCTACTTTCTTTTTTTATTTAATCCTGATGATTGTGAATTTTTGAATGATTTTTTAGAAAAAAAAATGGACCTAACTCAATCTCAATTAAGAACCTCTTTTCAGATTTTATCTAGCATTCTTCCTTTTCTTATAATAGAGCTGAGACATTGACTTTCCATCACCCTCCATAAAAACTTAAATATATAATATTTTGTTTTTTTGAACCTGACAACCCCACTAATATATCAAAATAGTATCACAAGTTTTATACCTCCATCTTCTTGTACTGTGGGTCTAATTCTAGTATCAAGTAATTCCTTAATCATCTGAACAGTTTCACTGTCATCATCATTAATCTCTGCAATATGAATATAATATAACTATCACATACAACTTAAATAATAAAATGCTTTACGTGTGTCTGAGTTGGGCACTCCTTCATTTAAAATCGGCAAGCCACTGGCAAAGAAATCCATAATGCTTGCAAAAATCTCAGGTTTTAACAATTTCCACTCCATTTCATCATCACTTTTAGTTACTGTTATGAAATCAGGGCCTAAGAAAACGCCTTTGACACCTTCGATCCTGAAAAGGAGCTTGCCTAGTGGAGAGCAAAATGCATCTTGGGCATTGGGGAAATCCATCGTTTGACCAGGTTCTAAGACTTTTACTCCTGGAAGGAATTTTAAGCTGTTGGGATTTGGAGTTTCTTGGGTTTGGACAAACATAGACAATGAAGGGGATGTGAAAAAAGTGTTTTTTGGGTGGTCAAATTTAGGGAGAGAGACATTGTTTATCAAGCTGAAAAATACAGGAAGTTTGAGTTAAATTTGTGGCAATAATTGTAAGTTACTTACAATGGTTTTTGTGGGTTGTTTGATATCAATTTCGTTGCTTTATAGCAAAATCTTATGGTATTCCGCAACATTTTTTCTATCAAAACTATGTTAATAGTGAGGTTAACATTTTTCAAATGAAAATGAGTATAGAAATCTGTAATATTACAAAACAAGCGCTAATATATACAATGCGACCAAAAGAAAATGGTTATAATGGAAGGCTGTGAAAAATAAAATATTTGATTTATTTCATTCAATAGACCTTTTTATGGATAGTTTAGCGCATGCGCGTCCGCAATGTTTAAAAGACGGGAATATGAGTTTCGGGCACATTTTTACGTTTATTTACACGTAAAAAAATTTCGGGCACTTTTTTTTTTGCGAAAATTGACACGTGCACAAAAAAGTTTAACTATGAAAAAGTCTATCATGTTCCACCTGTTTCATTGTTGTTTATACAATATCAAAATAATTTTCAAAATTGAACAAAAATCAATAATTTTTGAATAGTGAATATATAAACCGAAAATAAATGTTTCAGACATCATTTATACAACTCGAGTACGTAAACGCATTCTCTTTTGCCAATAATGAGTTTTTGTGGCCTTCATTACAACAGTAAATAAAAGTGTCACCGATGGTTTACTTGTAGGAAACAAGCTAACACTCTCTTATTATTTTACATAGCATTCCTCTATAACAATTATTATGAATCACTAGGTAGTATTTAAAATATACATATTTCTAATGTTTTCCAAAATTTAAAACAATTATAAAAGGAAAAGTAATTTAGTCTGGTACTTACGTATTAACGCCACCACCGCTACATATTGGATCGAGAGTTCGCGCTGCCGCGCGTATGTTGTCTTGATTTATCCATCACGATTTAACTGGGGTTAAAAGATGTATGTCGAGTTTTAAAAATGTTTTTTGCGTCAGTAATGGACTCATAACAGCACTCATATGCGTGCGGTTATGGCTCACCGAGTGCAACACAATTTTCTCAATATGTATCGGCAATATTTTTAATTAGAAATGGCATACAAAGACGTAAAATAGAAAAAATACTATAAAAACGTCGTTGGTAAGGCGCTTTTCAACACTTGTCCATTAGAAAACCCCTCGCTACACTCGTCGTTTTCCAAACTTGGACGCGTGCTGTAAAGTCACGCTTACTGAACTCGTCGTTTAATGTACTATTAATTTTAAATAAAATGTTTTATATTATGATTTATCATAAAAATTTTAGGTGTAGATTGGCGGCATTTAAAAATGTAGCGGTGATGGCGTTAATACGTAAGTACCTAAAGTCTTTCCCATATAAACAATTTTAAAAATAATGGTCGTTTAATTTGATTTAGGAAAAAACTTATTTACAAAATGATTATATTATAATTAAAATCTAAATACACCCTCAGAAACCACAACAACACACAAAAATATCCCTTATTGTCCTTTTCTCCACTTTTCAGCTGAAGAGAACTCGGTCATTGGTTTCCCACTAATTCCACAAGTACCAATCCCAACCCTCCCATTAACGCTCTCAGGTGAAGCAAAAATACTCTTCGCTTTAACTCCAGCCTTCTTACTTTTACTAGCCTTACTAGTAAAAGCAATCCATTTGTTCTTCTCTGTCTCCCTTTCTTCTTCAAGTTCCTTGAACCGTTGCAACTTTTTCTGCTTCTTCTTTTTCAAATATTCTTTATTGTTCATTTTGGCACGTTTCAACTTCTCCGCTTCTGTCAACTGCCTTTTTTCCCCTGTGAATTCTTTGAGTTCTGATAAAGTAGTAACACCTCTGTTTTTATAAGCTTCAAATGTAACATTTACCTGTCCGTCTGGGTTAATTGAGTTTATTCGGGCTGCATAATATTGATTGTTATCACTCCACTTAGCCATACACATGTCTCCAACCCTCCAAAGTTTCTTCTTCTTATTTTTTGCTACGAATTCCTCGACAGCTAACAAAGACTTGGTGATTTCATCATCTTCGGACTGATGATGGATAGGAACTTCATTATACTCAGGTTGATTTGCTTGCTCCTCTGCTTTTGTTTTGAGATCTTGGGTTAGGTCTATTACCTCTTCTAAATCAACCTTAAGTTTCTGAAGTTCTTTATTGTCAGGGTCCGTGAGCAGCGCCGCTTCGACTTGTTGAAGTTGCAGTTTGTAGTTTTGCAAATCATCAGCCATAATTGTGATTAGTTTTAAATGAAAAAGGGATTTTTTAATTAAATATTACCTTTAAAACCGCAGGAGAAATATTATTTGATATGATACTGCCCTGTTTACAAAATGGTGTAGTTATGACATTTAATAGAAACTACCAACTATATAACGAATCATTCCACTAGAACTTCAAAATTACCAACTTAAAATTTACTATATACAACGTTTATATACAGGGTATCTATACAGCTACAAAAAAAAAATTAATTTAATTTTAGGAATTTATATTAGGGTTAGAGAAATAATAATAAATTGTAATTTTGTTTTTAAGACTAAATGAATAAAATCCCCATTACTTTGTTTTATTTACAAAGCAAAGAACAATACAAGCGTATACTACAAATGACTAAAGTGTAAATCGGTTCAAACACTAATTACAAAAGAAGTTTGAAACTTAAGAGAAATTGTGATTTGTTTTACACATTTTGAAAAAATATGTACCGATTTTCATTGCAATTTTATTTCCTATTTACTTAACTAGTGGAAAAGCAGAAAAACTTCACAACACCAACAAAATACGAAAAATCATCTGGCAAAAAATAAGTGCTTTTAATTTTAAGTCAAGTTAAGATTTTCTTATTTATTTTTTGGTGTTGGAAAATTTTTCTGGGAAAAAATACTGTTATATACCTTTTTTTTCTCATAAATTTGGTTGTTTTTGAATAAAGGAATAAAAATAAGAGTTTAATTTCTTGTATTCTTTGTCTTCCATAAAATCTTAACTCCTATATTATTTTTATTTTCTATTCAAGTCCTTTTTTAATACACAAACATTTAGTTACTTAATAAAAATGGCTTATAGTTAGAAAATCACAAAAGAATTAAAACGCGTTCGGCCTTCAAGATACAGAGAGAAAAAAAATAAGAAAAAAATATATAATTAAAAAAGGAATTAATTACTCTCTCTTACTACAAAAATTCACTAAAATTGTCACCTTTTTACATACTTGTTATTTTGGATCGGATCATAATGACATAAAACTTATCATGCAAAACTGCTTTGTTTTAATTTCCAAAAAATGCCAAATTCATATACTCAGGTATATGCTTCAAGCACCTTTACAATACTACCCTCTATATCATTAAATATATGATTATATTTTCTAATCTAAGATTATTATTTCTATTACTTCTAGAAATAATTTTTTTAAAGGAATTTTTAAGCTTTCTGAGTCGAGAGACATAATGGCATTAGTGTTTCATATAACTTTTTTGAGTACTAGGTAGTTGTTTTAATATTGCACTAAAAAATGTCATATCGGATCATAACAAATATTGCTTCAGTTTTCACCTTAAGAAACAATCAAAATTGGTATTCATCATTTTCATCAAAATATAAATTATTAAAACCATCACTACAAACTATTATTACACATCCAATTTTTGAAAACTGTGTTGTCAATTTTTTACTTTTCTTTGGAAAATTGAGAACAGAGTCCGCAGTCGAAAAAATTATAGAATTATATCACACATACGGATTAAGAATGTTTATATATATTTTCAATATTTTTTTTTTGTTTAAGTTTTTTTTCTTATATTTCGGTTTGTTTAAAAAAGGGACCCGTGTATATATAATATATATTTTCATTTTTAAGTTCATTTTCACTTAACTAACACAACATAGTCCTATTGAGTGGGTTTTTTCTTTTTTTAACTAAAGTGGTTTTATCCTTCCTCTTCATAAAATTACTTCTCTGGTTACTTGTTTTTTTGTTTTTCCTTTAGACTAGTTGTAATTGCATCTTGTGCTCACATCAGACCCTAAAAATACAGAAAATAATTATAGAAAAATATCAATTAACATAAAATACATTGAAAGACAATCAAAACTTTTATTAGAACATTTTTATTATCGTCAGTGAACCATTTTTTATCAGTTTTGAAAACTGAAACTGTGTTGAAACTTATACAGTGTGGAAACTTTAACTGGAATAAAATTCATAACTTAGATATAGGCGATTTTTGAAAAAAAAAAAACCGAAGCACCTATTTGTTACCTATTAGTTTTGCTTCCCCTTATTTCTATGTATATGCTGTTGTTTGTTTATCCGTTCCCGGAAGTGCCCTGCCACATCCGGCCATTTTTTTTTGGAAGTTGTGAAAGTATGTCAAGTTGCACCTCATTTGAAAGATCTCTTCACAAGGAATACACATACTATTTATTTCTTTTCTTGACTATTTTCAAAGTGATATTTCATGATAAAAAAAAAACTTAATTAAATTAAAAAACTTTTAATTTAATGCAACAAATGTTCAAAATAGGCACCGTCTTTCTTGGCAAAGTGGAAATCGAAGATAACATGCATCTCTAATGTTTTGTAACATTTCTGGTGTGACTTGCCGTATTTAATGCCTAATACGTAGCATAAGGTTCTCAATGTCATTCAGTATTGTTACATAGATCTTACTCTTGAGATATCCGCACAAAAAAAGTCAAGGGGACTCAGGTCCGAAAATCTCGTCGACCATTGGGAAAAACATGGGACTAAATATCTACGAACGATCACATGGGGTGCAACTCCGTTCTGTTGATGCCATATTCGTTCTTCGGGTAAATCCGGATCTAACGGATTTGGAAACAAAGTGGCTAACGCTGACATGAAGTGGTCTTGAAGAAATGTAAGATATGTTGCTACAATCTGATCACCATATTTATATATTATTCCAGCCCATACATTGACTTTTTGCAGGAACTGAATATGAGATTCTTGCATACAATGAGGGTTATGGTCAGCCCAATAACGACAATTTTGACAATTAACGTCCCCATGTAAGGTTTTTTAAAAGTACTTTCGTCTTAAAAAAGAATTGATGCTAATGAAATCTGGTTATTGTCGATTAGATTCATCATTTGCTCTCAAAATTCGATTCGACGGTCCGGGTCATCCTCCGTTAATTCTTAGAGTGCCTGCATCTTGTAAGGATGAAGCTTGGCTGATCTAAGAATTTTCAGAACGGTAGTATGACTAATCTCGTTGTCACGGTCCAGTTGCCTGGCCCAAGTCACCGGATTTTCTTGAAGAGTTAATAATACGTTTAGCATGGTATCTGCTTTAACAGTGGGATATCGCTGTCTGGGCAGAACTATGACATGATCCGAATTGTTGTATTGTATATCAATTTTGCTTATGGAACCTTGGCTAATGGGTGGTATATCCGGATGCTGTTCTCGAAATAACTGAGCAACCTCAAGCTGAGTTCGTCTTCTGTTACAATAAACTATCATCATCAGAATCTCGATACGGAGATTTTCGGTTAAATACAGCATTTTAGAAACTACTTTAACTTTGGTAACTATTATTATCACTAGTAACTAAGCAACGTGGTTTCGAAGCATCAAAACACATATCAAAAACATAAAACTTTAAGCCGAAACATGTTCAACGTAAAAGTGGTTTTCCTTTTCTTATCATTTGGGCTTTTAAAATATTCAAGAAATAAATAGTGTAAATGTTGTATTCCTTGTGAAGAGATCTTTCAAACGAGATGTCACTTGACATACCATTCCATTTGAAAAAAAAAGGTCGGAGGCTGTGCACTTCCGGGAACAGATAAACAAACAGCATATACATAGAATTGAGAGCAAGAAAAACAATACGTAACGTGTTTCGGGTTTCTTGCAAAAATCGACTATATCGAAGTTATGAATTTTATTCCAGTTAAAGTTTCCACACGGTATGTTAGGAATCTAAATAATATATTAAAACAGTTTGAAAATTAAAGTATCAAAATGTTCTGATTCTCGGAAGGATTATTTCCTATTTAATTTTGAAATTACCTGGTCTACCGCAATGAGTCCGTGCCGTTTGGCTCCGCGCCGGCAGCTGGACTGATCTGGGACGAAGAAGAGGCCCTAGTATTATGTGAACTTTCATATTCCATAACTTCCTGATAAATCAGGTCTTTCCACTGTTCGACAGTATGTTCCCTTTCGTCGACACTGTGATCATAAGGACCCGGAGCCGGCTAAAAGCGGTAACAACAATAATGAAAATAAATAAGCTTATAACATTGATCTATTACTTTTCTTACAGCATTAACTTCGCCCTCGTCATACCAAACGTTTATGTAAGGATGGAGCAATGCGTCGTCGACAGAGATCCTCCTCTCTGGGTCGATGACCAACATCCTGGAGAGCAGATCGCGCGCCTGGCTTGCCTTCAGTCTGTTGTGTTCATTGCTGTCCGACGGGAATAACAGATCGGGAAAGAGTTTGTCGAAAGCGAAACCTTGGAATCTGGGCCTGTTCTCAACGTAATTGCGGACTGTAGGCTGTAGTCTCACCATGAATTGAGACGACGGCGTACCCAATTGTTCTATAAACAATACAATTAATACTGTTATTAAAGTTTGATTAGTTTGTTATGTCTATTACAACGTTGTTAATAAAGTTTTTTATATAATTATCTATTACAGTTATTTTTAGAAACATTAATAAATGTCTAGACGCGTTAGAATATTCGTTAGGATTTCAATGCCAGTGAAACAATAATATCTGATATATACATGTGTTGATATATCCGTTGTAGCGAATGTGAGATTACATGTCCGTTGAAGACTATATTAAGTCACACAAGATGATCCATGGACAACAAAATTATATTAAAAATTTCAGTTGAATTAAGAAAATGGGACCAAAAAGAACGATTTTCATCAGTCGATGATTCACAATAAAAAATTTCCACTTTTCACAAAACAAACGTCTCAGCACCGTGCTATATTGCCGTGCTATCTTTTGCTATAAGATAATTGGCAGAAAATTAAAAAAATGCGAAAATAAGACGATAAAACAGAAAAATATATATAAAAATAATTATATTGCTAATTTTAATTCATGAATTAATCAATCTGTTTATGAGATGATTTGAAATGAGTATTACCAATGATTTTGTTCCACTGGTCAATGTGGTCAGTGCCAGGAAATAGAACTCCTCCGCGGATCATTTCGCCCATGATGCAACCAACTGACCAAATATCGACGTTTTCTGTGTAGCCCATGCCGAGTATTACTTCCGGTGCTCTGTAATACCTTGTGACAACGTATGGAGTCATCATAAAAGTCGTTCCAGCCGTTCGGGCCAAACCAAAATCAAGGATCTTTAAGGTACAGTCAGATTTGACTACAATATTACTTGGCTTCAAATCCTAAAATAAAAACAAATATAATATTAATGCAATTATATAAACATATTTTTAAATATAGAACGTGCTTTTTTATATACATATAATCCAAATCCAAAGTTCAAAAATAAAATTTGCAAAATAAATAAAATATTTGTTTTACAAATAGAAATATTCATAGATTACTATTTCTGAACAAAACGGAAACAATATATGTAAATTTATGTAGAAACATTTACAGTTAAAAAATGAACGAGTTTTTCCAACACAAATAAAACTATTTTACATTTAATAATTCATAAATGGTTTGTTTGATAATTAGAAACTTGCCCTGTGTATGATGCCTGCGGAGTGTAAATGTTTAATGCCGCAAAGCATTTGATAGAGGAGATAGCTCATCCGCTCGTGATCCAGGTCCATCTGTATGACCTGACAGAGATTGGCATCCATCAGCTCCATAACAAGATAAACATCTTGGAACTCTTCCAGGGAGATTTGCGGCGTGAACGCATTTAACAGTCCAATTATCTATCAAACAAATGAATAAATAAATTGAAACAGTTTTTTTTCAGTTCATATATTATTTCTCGCATTATTGTAGATTTTGAAGATTTGGAATTTCGAGGAAAAAAATCAAATTGAATAAATTTTGTCATTTGTATAAATTCAAAATTATTTCCTTTTCAATATTCTCACTAAAATGAATCAATTTAAAAAGAATAGTTAACCTCTGGTTAGAGGTTTTTAACCTGCGGTCTACAAATTGCGGTTTAACGAAATTAGTAGGCATAGCGAAATCTGAAATTGATATTTTCACGATTGTCGAATTCATAAGCCAATATCTCGCAGTTTTGGTTTATAAATCAATTTATAATTTGGTTGATTTTCTTGAACTTTTAATAGTATATTTAAGAACGAGTTCAAAAAGCGCGATTTTTCAGCACGCGTCCATGTTCTAATGGACAAGTGCGAAAAACGCCTTATGAACGAGTTGTAATGCCATTTCTAAATAAATCGTCGATACATATTGAGAAAATTGTATCGCACTCGGCAAGCCATTAACGAACGTATATGAGTGCTTTAATGACTTCATTATAGACTAAAGTGATAAAGTCACATTTTAATTGAGACAAAGTGGGATAAATGGGATGAAATTATAATTTAGTTACGAAAACAGACCAATGTATGTGAAAGCAGACCAATGACTTGTCTATAAATATACAAAAATGTATTTATTATTAATTATTAGTAGCTATAAAAATATTTTGAAAGAACAATAATTTGAACATTATGATTTTTAATGAATTCAAATTTTTTATTAAAAAATATATATATATATATATATTTCCTTTCACGGCCATATTTTTGCTCCGAGTGAATATTTTGCAATAGATTCGGATTATTCATTAAAATGTCCTGAAATTTCTCACATGAACTGGTCAAATTATTGTTTACGCTTAATATAGATTTTAAAGTTGTTCAACTGCATTTTGTCAGTTGTCCATATTTTATTGATACTAGCAAAAAGACTTTCTGTTGCTGCAATTGTTCCTGGAAGGCAGAGAAGACAGAGATTGTATTCTACAATTTTTAAAAAAGTTTTAAATAAAGCAATAACTCTTTTTTATATATAACAGTTTTATGGAGAATAACCATAATATCCATTTTTTGTCTGTTTCCACATTTGCAGACAACCACCATTTAATTTTTTCATCAGTACCCTATCTTTTTACCAATAACACCTCATCAAAAAGATTATTTTCGCAAATATTATTTTTCGGAAAATGGTTACTAATATATTCAAAAGATTTTTCCACATATTCCCATAAAATTTCCTTTTATTAATGTCACCCAATGAAAATTTCAGATCAAGGTACCAATATTCAACCGGATTTTCTGAAAGAAGTCAGAAATGTTTATAATTGCTTGGAATATCTTGAAGAATATTTCAGTTTCGATTTGCTAATGGATTCATATGGGCATCTTGATATACCATTGTAATTTTCAGTAATTCGTTAATAATTTGTTTATAACAAATTAATTTGAAAAAAACTAAATGCGAACATGAATATATCAAAATATTCCAAGAGAAAACTTATGAATCTTTCAATGTGAAAATAAAAAAAACTACAAAAAATTGCGAGACCACTCACAAACCTCAAATACAAAGAATGTTGGTACCACCTTTGGTGGTACCAACCTTTGTATGCCACCTTATATGCCACATTGTATACCACCTGCCCACAATAATTATTTTATATCCCTCCCGCATACACAAACTGGAGAAGACTGAATAATAATTAATAAATTAATAAAACAATATTAATATTAATGTAAAAAATATTTAACAACAGTTATTTATCATTCTTCATTTTATAAAGCGTTTATCAAGCATTCTTCATTTTTTAAAGCGTTTATCCACAGTTCGTGAACTATGTAAATACACACACGTATGTTATGATTGATAACACACACGTGTGTTTGGTTTATAATGCTTGACTTAAGTGTTCCGCTCGTACGTAATATGCTTCTTACAACTCTCGTTACGTAATATGCTAATACATTTATCTTTATTTTAAGGAAAATTTATTTTATGTATGGATGGACTTGTGCTTTCTTTAAAAGTGGAAACGTAATTTCTTTAATTTTGAAAGTGGCCCAAGTCCATTTACAGGAAAAACATATTATTTCTTAAATAATGTTAAGTGTGCTAATTGGGGTGATAAATTTGACACCCTTAGAAACACCAAAACATTATTCTACTATGTTATCTGTTACCCATATTTTTTTAATTTTATCCAACGCAAACCCTTTAATATCTCGATTCGAACATAAATGGAGTTAGGTCACTTTCAAAATAAACGGCTCATATTACAGTACATTTAACCCTCTCATGCATCATGTCTACTGTAGTGGACAGCTACTATTGGTTAGTTTCAGAGCTCAACGGCACACATATTTTGTAGCCTCTGATGCATCGAGTTCACTTCAATGGACTTCCTCTTCATAGTGGTGCTACCCAGTGGCCAAGAAGAGGCTTACTATAGCTGTAATGAGCTTATAACTTGTACAGTGTAGCTAAGATGGCTAACTTGAAAATACCTAGTGCACATGGCTGTGCAATTTCCACAAGATTATTTTATGGAAAATTCTCAAGAGTGGTAAGTAAATATATTTCAATTTATTATAGTATGCTACGTTACTTGAAATGTAATTTTATCATTCAGCCTTTATAACTTCTTTGATATCATACAATATATAGCTGTCAACTGTACTGGACAGCATGCATGTTGCGTACTAAAGACAACGCCAAGTGTTTACACCCTATATAATATCAGTGAATTTGGTATGTTGGTATTATGTGATGATATACATCACAAATGCCATAAAGTGTTTTTCGACAAACTTTTGGTTCCCCATGCTCGAAGAACTGCAATATCGTGGAATTTATGGCACTGGAACTTGTCGAGCAATAGGTTAGAAGGGCACAATGGCAACAGAGAAGAAGTTGAAGAAGGAAGCCCGGGGTTCGTTCAGATTGGTCACGAATGAGAACAATATCACAGTTACGCGGTGGGTGGATAATTCTTGCGTCCACAATGCATCAGCATATGCCGGACGTCATCGCTAATACATGGCTGAACGGTGGAGCAAGAAGTACAAAAAGACTATAAATAAATATCACCCGTCCGTTTGCCATAACATATTACAACACTCATATAGGAGGCGTAAACCTGATGCATCAGTGCATAGCATTCTATCCACACCGGCGCCGCAATAAGCGATGGTACCTACGGTACCTACGTGTGTTCTTTCATTTTATTGATCTGGCCGTTGTGAACTCCTCGTTTTTATACCGGAAATCCGGAAAGGATGTACCACTTCTAGATTTTAAAGCGTCAGTTGCCAGGGCTTTGATTAATGACGGCACACATGACCAAAGCAGAATAAGAAGAGGACGACCATGCTCAACACCTCCTTCTTTGAAGAAAAGTCCAATCGCGAAGGCTCCACCTGAGGTGCGATACCATGACAATAACTGTTCGATAAAGACGAAATACATTTGTACTAACAATAAGTGTGTGCCCAGACTGCTTTGCCAGCTTCCATTCAGAAAAATAAGTTGTAGCTATAAATGCATGTAGTCCACTACAGTGGACATGATCGAAAATCTGATTAAATCGAAAATCTGTATGAAAATTGTAAAAATCAAAAACAAAAAAATGTAAAAATAATTAAAAAAAAAAGTTTTCTTATATCCTAAAATACTTATTTTTTATGTTCACCATTCCAAAAATTCAAGCATGAAAGAGTTAAAATAAGAAATGCAGATATTTTCTAAAAAGCGGGACATTTTAAAAAATCGGCGGGACGCGGGACTGTCTTCCAAAAAGCGGGACTGTCCCGCCAAAAACGGGACGTTTGGTCACTTTATTATAAACGCAAAATAGAAAAATAAATGTAATTTCAGTACGTTGGTTTGTTATGAACAAAAACCAAATTTGAACAATCTAATTCTAATTTGATTATTTTTTATAATACCTGAATTAAATATATTTTCTAATCAAGCTGAAATTCCGTTTGAATAGACTTTTTATATTGATTTGTCTGATTTTAGAAATGTGTCAGCTTGTATTATTTTATTAGATTATCCTCTTTTCTCCTGTCTGATATATTACATTCAGTACCACATACCTAGTTTCCTCTATAGATAATCTCAGTCTCCACTATTTGTGATATTTTTATCTAATCTCTTCCTTATCTGCCTTATCTGTCTGCTTTTATTTATTTCTCTAACAAGATCTTTTGATTTGCGGCGTGAATGCGCTTGGAGTGTGATTATCCGGTTTCGACTAGAAAAAATGTTAAATTTTCCTTTTGAAGATACATGGAAGGATAGAGAGTTCCATTTAAATTCAACCCCAGTAAACATGTTTCGGTTCATCGGATCGCATAATGTGTATATATTGGAGTAGGGGTGGTGGTGTTGGGAGCGGTGACCTGGGTAATTTTAAGTTTTTTTCAATACATGTATTTTTTGGGAAAAATAATTGGGGAATAGAAATCAAGCACGTGCATGGGGCTGTGTTTTACTACCGTTTGCGACGTTTACTACCCTTTAGATCGATTTTACGGGCAGTTTTTTTTATGTACGTACATGGTCTCTGGTACAGCCGTTAACTACAACCCTATAAAACGGGTAATCAAATAATGGCACACTTTCTATTTCACTCCACGCGTAGATTTTAAGTGAAAGTATCGGTTTACAATTAGTCGTTTACCTTAAACAATCGATAATTCGTTCAAATATCTTAGTAAACATAGTTTACAAAAAATCAAGATTTGCCAAACATTCAATATTTTTGACATATTAACTAAAGAGAAGAAGAAGAAATGTCTATTGAAAACAAACGTTTATCGACCGGAAACAAAAACAATCGGAAACAAAAGTTTATCGATACTAGGTCTTTCCACCCAGGACATTTAAATATTCAAATTTTATACAAAAAAGAATTTACAGATTATGGAGGGTTTAATCGTAAGTCGTATATTGTTTCTTGGAGTGTTTTGAGTGGGATATTAACTAAAATATTCTAAATTTTTTCTACTTACACGGGGGAACTTCCGACGTCTGGATCACGGATTTTCTTCAAACTTTGTACACTTTTAGTAGTCCATTAGGACGACATAATGTGCAAGTAGTCATGTAGTAGTCATAATGTGAAGATTTCGTCCTTTTCGAGAAAATTGCAATTTTCTCTCTTCGAAATTAGTCGAATATATACATTTGCGTTGCATCAACGTGTATAAGATGGCGGTGACCGAGTGGTTAAGTGCAAGCTTCGTAATTGCTGGATCGGTGGATCTGGTAATACACATCGTTTTCTTTTATTCAACACGGGTCATATTTTTTCTTATAAATAACAATTCAAAGGTAATCTAATGAATAAATACGTGTATTTGAATGGGTTTTTATTGAATTTCCAATGTAATTTGGCTGTTTAATGAATTTTATCAATAAAAAATTGGTACTTTGACCTGCACCAACGGGTTCGAAGGGATAAGGGGAGGGCAAAGAGCTTGGAAAGCTCAAGTCAATCAACGTAAATAAAGGTTTGACAATTAATAACTCCATTTAATTATACAAAGTAATAAAGTAAATTAATCTTTGGATGTGCTTACGACATTACAAGTTGCAGGGTAATATTCGTCATACAAACACGAAAAACATAAATTACGACATCTACTACATCGAATGAATGCATTTTGCCTGCATGTACAAGGAGTTGTCAGAGTTTATATGGTAAAACAAACCTCGTAGACATTCTCAAAAATGTCTCTTTCTTCCGATGCAAACCACGCGGAAAGCAACATTCTCATAAAAATCGGTGCTGATAATTGGAGATGTAATATAGAATGTATATTGATAGCATCTTCACGAGAAGCAATTTCTCGCTCCTTTGCGATTAAATATGAACAATCTTGAAGGCGCTTATAAAGGCGCGATAAAGTTTTTAACTTGCCTATAGAAATAAACGTCACACGGCTGGCAAATTGAAGTACAATTTGGGGGTATGACTTTAACCAGTAAACAGCCAAATATAACATTGGAAATTAAATCAAAATGCATGCAAAATACACGTATTTATTCATTAGATTACCTTTGAAATGTTATTTATAAGAAAAAATATGACCAGTGTTGAAAAAAAGAAAACGATGTGTAGGACTAGATCCACCGATCCAGCAATTACGAAGCTTGGACTTAACCACTCGGCCAACGCCAACTTATACACGTTGACGCAAATGTATATATTCGACGCGGAAAATTTCGAAGAGAGAAAATTGCAATTTTCTCGAAAATGTCGAAATAGTACGCCTTACAACTTGCACATTATGTCATCCTAATGAACTACTAAAAGTGTACAAAGTTTGAAGAAAATCCGTTATTCAGACGTCGGAAGTTCCCCTTGTTAGCTAAATTACCATTCGATTGAAGATTGACTCATCTGCATTATAATACTCTTTTAAAAAATTATCTTTTCCAAAATTAACTATATTACTTTCCACATATTTCTTAATAAAAAGGTAATAAAAAGGTTATTCATAGAAAATTCCTGCGTTTTTTTTTTCGATTTTCCCCTAAAAGCAGCAACTTTAATTTTCTAAATCTCTAATTCAATCTTAAAAAAATCATGCAATTTCTTTACACGACGTGATATTTTTTTCATTGTTTGATTCAGTATCCCGAAAATATTCGGAATAACAATACGTTTTTTGAAAATATCAAATCTAGAATATCGTTCCTAAAAACTTCCAAAATCTTCATGTCTTTCTGCGGTTTCCGTTTAAATCTTTTCATCGGATTTTCTTAATTTTGGTCTCAGATGACTAGTAAGTAATCACTTTATCCACAATTCTGAATTAAAAACTTGAAATGCAAGCAATTAGTAAAGGGAGCTCAAACAGAAAAAAAATCTATTTTTCGAAAAGGGTTGCGACCGTTAGCTTCTACATGGTTATCCATACTTTGATTCGAAAAATTCACTATGTCCTTACCACCAATTTTAATATAAATCTACACACTTAACACGACTCGAGTTCGACTGTTGAAGGTAATTTTCAATTGGATTACAAGTTGATGAAATTGTATTATTGATTGAAATTCAATCTCATCAACTTGTAATTCACTCGAAACTGATCATCAACAGCCGAAACTCTTGTGTTAAGCGTGTAGATTTACATATCTTCACAAGTTATATAAAATTGTCACAAATTTTTCAATTCAGAATCTATTTTTCTGAGCAACCAAAGGAATGTTTTTACTGGCCAAAAACTCGTTCATTGAAATTGCTGTGTGACAAGGTGCACTGTCGCGATGTAACACCCAGTTGTTCTTGATGTTGGGTCTAACACACATGACCCTTTTCAAAGTTTATCAAGAACCTCTCGGTAAAAGTGTTGATTGATCGTTTGGCACAAACTCTTTGTGGACGATTTTCTGGCTATCGAAAAACAAATCATGTTTCATCCTCGCTTCATTCTTGCTTATTTGAACTTTGCAGAGGTTGATGTGCCATTCCATGCTCTGACGCTTAATGCCGCACTCACCCAAGACTCGTCACCAGATTAATACCACTCATTTTTAAAGTTAGAATTAATCATTTCACGAAAAAAAAAATCGCTAAGGATAACCAAATGACTCAATTTCAAACTCGTACTGAAGACGTATCACATGTTCACCTGCTATCCCTCCATGTGACATGATCTCATTACTTAATTTACGCATATGTATAAATTGTTCTAAAAAACTTCAGTTTTCATGCGAAATTGCAAAGTAAATTTCTGGCGGTTGTCGCATTCGCGACCAATTCTCAAATACGTTAAAAGAAAATGAACATCCGTTTTAAATTATCTTAGGGGTCGTCCATTAATCACGTGATGTTTTTTAGTAACTTTTTCCCAAGTCTTTTGTTTACTGGTTCGATACGCTTAATTCCATCGCCTTTTCTTCAAAATGCTTAAAATTCTCTCGTTCAGCTACGAAAAACTTGCAAAGGGATTCATAAAGATCGGCAACAGTGATCACATCTACGGCAAAAGCCTGTATACGGTGTGGTAAGCCACCACAAAACAACCATTACCGCCGTTTCCAGTTTTTCTAAATTTAAAAGTATTCCCATCGCTTCGTTTCGCGTTACAGGTTTTTCGGTACAATCATCCTTGACAAGAAACTCTCAAACTTCTAGATACGTCCTCTCTAGCTGACCAACGTGTAAAATTTACTCTCTTTAGCGTTTTCCGTTTCCCAATTTCAGTCATTAACTTTTGCCAGCGTTGTGTAGAATTTATAAAAATCTTAGTCTTAGATATTCAACATGACTCGCTAAAATAGGATCGAATTCAGCAAATAGTTCCAAAATCATACAATAATTTCCGTTATTCGGATCACTGCACTTTTAATTTTTCCCTATATAGCACACAACCGAAGAAAAATTAATACATGTAAAAAATTGCATGACTCAAAACAGAGGCGGCTTTTTCGTTTGTATCGCCGCTCTATATATGTCTCTCTCAGACTCAATGCCACTACGCGGCGTATGCCCCTAACGAGCTGATACATACTTGCCCCGTCGATCCTGCTTCGGACCAACCACTACTACGCAAATTGTAGAAAAAATAATTTAACAATATGTGGTGAAACATATTACATGTTATATTATTTGTGTGGACCTAATAACATTTACATTAAAGTATATAAAAATGAATCTTTTTCATTTCTGTACGACAAAAAAATGTTTACCCCAAATTTGTCGCTCCTAAAATCTGCCTCTTTAGGCTGCAGCCTACTCAGCCTGCTGGTAAATCCAGCAATGTCTTCTAGTTTAATAACTTCTAGTTTAGACATTGTTTTGAGACAAAACATACGCGGCAACGATTTACGTATGTTTTCGGAGTCAAAATCACAGACTTCTACTGGGACTGACAGCGAGTCGCGCGCCGCTTTCGGTTTAAAAATCGCGCGTTCAACGAAAAAATAAATACAAGTGATATCTCACTATTGCCAATAAGAATTTTCCCAGGAAAATTGATTACAAACTTAAAAATTGTGAAATTTGGTTCTATTCAATCATATTCATATCTTGAGAACCCAGACCCCAATTACATCTGCATTAATGATATCGGCGATTCTTTATTTCTTCCTAATTTGTTATTTTGGTGACAATATAAAAAGTTTAAATAAACACGTTGCAGTGGTTGTCAAACAGTGACGAGGGCACATGAATTTCAGGGTTAGGAACCAATTGTATAGTAAAACTACACATTTTCAATGTGATAATATACACTTCTAATCATTTAAAACTTTGAACAAAACATATTATATTCCTTATTCGTACGATACTCAGTTCAGCATCTCAAAAATAGTAAAACATATAAAGTTGTGCTAGATAGCACAAAATTTAGAAAATCGCTTTTGGATATGTGAGTATTAAGTAAGTATTTAGTGCGAGTATTAAGTGATTTCTCGAGAAAGTTTCAGCCGATATGAATTTACTCTGAATTGAACTTTATATAACTTATGAAGTTATATAGTTAATATAATATAACTCTACACATTTTACACGACTCGAGTTTCGACTGTTGAATGTCATTTTCAAATGGATTACAAATTCGCATCACCTTCACATCAAATCACCCAATATCATATAAATTATCTGCCTATCATCGAATCTTTTGCATCCCTCTTAATGCGGACAAAGGGACTAAAAAAATTAAATACTATCACGTCAATTGGCACAGAGAATACTTTCCCAATTACTTCTTCCTGTGGTGCTACGATCCTAGTGGACTTTGAACATCCCCCGTTTACACTTGTGCGGGTGTCTAGATCTTAGATACAAGTATAGGGTGGAGCCCTTACAGTTTTTAAAGTGGGTAGCGAGCCACTATTTTAGGGGAGATTTTTCCTTGGAAGATAACTGTGATGGCCTTGCCAGAGCCATGCACAGGAGAGGGCGTAGGCTTATTTCCATACTCGTGCCCCCGGGATTTGAAGTTGGAACTTATGGCTTAGTAATCCGAAGCCTTGACTACTAGGTCACCACAGCCTCAAAATTGGTTTCCCAATTACACTCATCCAAGATTTAATAAATAAAAATCGGAACCAAATCACAATGATTCAGATATTCCCGAAAACTTCAAATTCAGATTAAACTTTCATTTCGCTCAATTATTTTGGCAAAACAAGCGAACAAATAACTAACGTTTTCCGAAAACAAAATCTACAAGTAGCATTTAAACCTTCTTCAAAATTATTCCACATATTCGAAATAAACTTCAATGGTTTTAAAGAAATATTTTAATTATCCTCTGATTAATTACCTGAGTGAAAGTAAATACTTACGTTTTTGTGGTTAACTAGTTTCATAAGCTTGAATTCTCGGTAAGCTCTCTTCGCGTGCGTCACATTTTGGAACGGTCTGCTTAACTTTTTTATCGCAACGTTCTGTTGCGTAACCGTATCGACGGCGGCACTAAAAAACAACTCACAGTTAAAAAAATACACAAAATCAACACAAAAAACAACAAAAAGTTGTTAATAAGAGAAATTTAGTTACATTCTAGTGAACTTGTAGAACATGAAAGAAACGAGAGAAAAATGATGTGAAAGAATACGTAAACATGCAAAAAAATAACTGGTAGGCATGCTTTATATATTTTTTGTAAAAAAAAGTGTTTTATCATGCTTATAATTATTATAAATGTAAATATAATTGTTTGTCCCCACTTACCAAACTAACCCTTGAGCCCCAATACCTTTGGGTACCAAATTTGTATACCTTTCAGGAACCCAAAACTCTGCGTCCCCGAACACATGCTGAACAAAACTGGGTCGTATCATGACTACTTTTTATATACTTTAACTATTATTTTTAACGAAAAAAACTCTTTAAATTTTTGTTTGTTTATGGTAACTGAGATTTGGGGACGTCAAAGACATTCGAAACAATAAAAGTTTCAAACGATAGCTAGTTTAGATAAAGTTAAGTGCACACATTAACTAAAAAGAAAAAAATAATAAATAAGGAAAATAAAAATGATGCTAAGAAGCAAAACCAAATAGTAGTAAAAACTGCTACCAAAACGCACACACACACAACATATCCCAAACAATATTATCTACACAGTATCCCTATAAATCTATATATAGTTTCCTTCAATTAACTCCAAGGACCTTTATTTTATTGAGTGTAAACAATGTATCAAGTTCCTATTTTCTTTTAAAATTTCATCGTCAGGCTAAAAAACATTACTCTTCTAATTCAAAAATACTAAAATATTACCATAAATATAAAGTAATTGCCAAATTTAAGGAATTGTCAATGAAACTACTTAGAGTAATTTAACAATAATATTAATAATGTTAATACCATTGCAAATATATTGTTAAAAATAAATCTATTTCAGTTCATATAAACTAATCGACAACATTAACTTGTGCATTAATAATAAATGATTTAAACTAATGTATGTATGTATTTCTCAATAATATCCGAAGTGTAGGATATTTTTGAGAAATACTCTAAATACTCCATTACAAAATTGAAAAAACAAAACAAATGTAGTAGCGCCTTTTGTGACAAATAGTTCTCATTAATGAGCTATAGTTATCATATAATACAGGGTGTATGATAATTAAACTTCCCAAACTTCCAAAAACGATTCTCGATTAAGATTGAAGAGGGTATTACGGATTATTATAGCTCATTTAAGTCGTAGATTAATTACTAATTAGACCTAATTATTGAAATTATCAATTTCCTCAAAGCTGGATTGGGCGAAGTGGAGCGATAAATTGGGCGACTACTATCGCTCGATTTTATTCTTTTATGAATATATAAAATCACTGATCTACCAAACACAAATATTATTAATATTAAACAAGATAATATCATGGCAAATGACTGCATACCGAAACTCATTACTTGAATTAACATAAGTCATTTTAAAAGTAACATAATCGATTCGGTTCATCATATTTTAATAGCCTGTGAAGTTTAGTGGTCTATTTACCATATACCCCATGTAATTATGGGATATGATAAAAAACGTAATGATTTTAAAAGAATAGTTTGGCATATACTAATCTTATCTTTCAATCTTACAAACTATCAAATATATTTGTAACGATTTCTATATGGTTTTTTAAAACGGATGTCTAATTTAAATTTTGACGATGTGAAGGATTATAGAAAGCACATTGCAAGGCTCCTGAAACTATAATTACATTGGCAGGATTACCGGCAGATAAGGAGCATTGATAAGATCACTGCAGCTAGGGGAATGTGGACAGCATAATAAACTGAAAACATAATTAGTTAAACTAAATTGGTGGCGATTGAGTCAAGATATTGACGTGTCTTGTTATTCACTGATTGATTTAAGTCGATGAACGCATCAACGTCAGATCGTATGAATCTAATTTAAAACTGAAATACCTCAAATATATTGATATGAATAAATAATAAAATATCAATTATATTAGAATAGTGACTCCAGTTTCTACAATATCTAATATTAAAAGCTGTTTTCTAGATATCGAAAACAATAGAAAATCGTTCTTGGAATAGAAGAGTTTAAATAGGAAACTATTCATATTTTTGTTAATTGACAACTTCTTCCCGAGTTTCTAAATTTAAAGGAGGAAACACCCTGTATATGTACACACATATGGTTTTTTTTATCAATTTTGTCTTGCATATTTAATTACTCTTGCTTTTTAGAAAATATTTAGTTAATTTATTAACGAAAACAACGTTATGACTGTTGCTTTTTGAAATAATTAAGTATTATAAATTTATCTGAAGATAACTAATTTTGAATTTTTTTGCTAATTTGTGACCTAATTATGCCCTTCTATGACTAACCATGACTAACTATGACTTAATACAATATAATATTATTATACTATATTACATTATAATACCTGAATCTATTATGACTTAGTTATTGTTTATTAATATTTTTGTTATTTCGACCTCCATTTGCTTAAACTAAGCGTATGCCTTTGTCCAATTTGTATAGTCTACATCTATCTAGTCATTTTATAATTCATTCAAAAATGATAAATTCCCTATTAGTCCACTAAACACAATACAATCTAAATAGTGAATTTCTACTCAATGCATAAAAAACACACGCAGAAAAACTAAAAGTATTTTTCTACTTACCACACAATACCCTGAGCTCCGGAACCGATGGGTTTCAGGTTCTGGTATCTCTTCAAAATGGTAAACTTAGTATCTCCTACCTCGACGGTATAAAACAGCTGAGATAATCGGGACATTTTAACCCGCGAGTCCCGAAAATTCAACACCGTCGTCTGCAACAAAAAAAAAACAAATAAAAATTTGAACAGAAACGTTTTATTATTAATAGAGATTTAATAGAAGTAATCCCAACAAATAGGGATGTAAATAATACAAAATACAGACAGATAAAAATACGTTCAAAGCAACTAAAAATTAAACAAACTGAATAACACATTTCACAAATTTGAAGCGAAAGAAAATTTGATTCGTGTCTTCCAATTAATATTTGTCGTACAAATTTGTTACAGATTTATGTCTCTTTTTTGCTTTAGTTTATCTTCTTTTTGGCATGCTGTTACAGTGAAGAAAGAAAAAGAAAAATGGATTCCAATACTAAATAAATCCGACGGCGAAAAGAAAATCGAGTTAAGGACTAAAAATAAAACGCACGAGATACAATTGAGGCAAAGTGCTACCCTCTACGGAAGATGTTTCAAGATCCCTCGAGAAACGACAAATTGATAATGAAGTAGCACACAGAGTTAGCTTTAACCAAATTTTTAAAAGCCAAGAAAATAGATAAGATAGGTAAGAAGAAAATCATGCAATAAATAAAATCGGGTTTGTCGTGGTAGTTTCATTGAAACGTGTATTAGAACAAATCAATAGACAATCGGACAAACAGTTGATATCCAATAGAACAACAGAAAATAGTTTAAGGAATTTATAACAGAAGATTAAATTTTGTCTAGTTTTGATTCTTATTTGTTGATTTTTGCAAAATTTATCCCAGTACTCATTTATGTATTCGTGTTGTGTTTGTCTAATGTTTAAATAGTTTTACCTTTGATACACAATCACTTTTGTTAGTAATGGCTAGCTAATAGGCTAATATGCTCTGTTAAAATTTATCTATTATGTTCTTGCCAAATTAGAGAGGCAAAACTACATTTCATTCATAACTTGTCTGTAGACTTATTCGTGAAAACTAGTCTCACTAATATAGTTACACTTATATAGTTTATTTCTAGTCTAGACCGTTTAATATCTATCTTGCCTTGCTTGTCTAATTTCAGTCATCTATAACATTGTCACTAATGCCACGCACTAAATTGTGCACCTTAACATATGAATAGTCACGAACATGAACGCTTGTCTCTTCATATGTGCTCATCACTGTGCCAATTGATATGAAATTCGGCAATCTTGCACACACATACATCATCCACATTGATCGCGTTATTGCATACTTGTTCGTATTTGGGACTATTCATACTTGTAAGTACTCAAATCAATACGCATAATTATGTGCTGCTAGTCTAGTTTTGTTTGTCTAATAAAAGCAGCGTACTGATTTGCACACGTACGTGTATGAATATCAAAGTAAACTAGCATTCAGGGTGGATGGGGTATGCAAGTCGCAAGTCTTCAGAGTTTTAAAACAGAAGTTTCGATTTTCAGACGAACTGGTAAGCGTTCCTGTTCAAAACAGTTCATATGTTTACGTGTGCAAGTCAGTACGCAGCTCTATGTGAAGTTAAATGTGACTCTGTACTGCTGTATAGTTTAATTTGACTTTGAAGATATATTTTCTGGCTTATTTTTGTATAGTTTTAAATGTCGATTTTGTTTTTGTCTATTTTAGTTATCATGATGGTAATATGTGATGGAAACTGATTAATGAGTTTTGGATTGATATAAGACTCTAGGCTTCTGATTAATGATTTAGAATACAATGTGTCTATTTTAGACTATATAGCCTTAATGCTGAAGATTTTTATTAATTTTGTGTTGTTTATGTCTATAAAATATATTTTAAGAAGTTATGCTAGTTTGGAATTAACCTAGAATAATTATTGATAATATTAGTGGAACACAATAAAAAGAAACAATATTAGTATGTTTAGAGAAAGAGTTAGTAGTTTGAGTATGTACTGTTAAATTATGAAATTAAAAAAGAAAAACTAAATAATGAAAAAGAAAACAAAAATTGTGTAATGCCAAAAAGATAAACGTCAAGCAAAACTTACATAGTAATAACTCATTGTGACGAATTTGTAATTTGCGTGAATTTTTCTTAAAAATCTTTATAACTTCGGTCTAGAGCAACTAGAAAAAAACAAAAAGAAAAGAATAGAATAAATCAATTAGACCCCTCAAATCATTTTACGTTTAATCCACAACTGTTATTAATCCTGCATCAATCTAAACAATCACCTTCGCATACTTTCGCTGTCTGATAATTTTAGACATTCGCGGTGCATGCTGCTACTAATGAATGGCACTAAGGCTCCTGTCGCGCATTCCGCACTCAAGTCTGTCTATATAAACATTGGCACAATTCCATCTAGAACGTCGAAAATAAAAAGAAATAGATGAAAAAAAAGTGAAAAAATTTCACGCGACAAGAAACAACGAATTCCCGACTGTCACAAGATTATAAACAATCCCAAAAGGATTATTTATATCAAGCTGAGTTCTAACGCGTGAAAAGTGTTTATTGCCGATTTTACCGACACCAGATGTGTCTGGAATGCACAATATATTACACTAATTTATTTTGTCTACTAACTCTGGCTTACTATTTTATCTCTTGAGATATCTACTTTCTTAAAATATACAGTTTTACAAATATTTTACATTTTCCTCATATTTTACGAACTACGGAATGCTTTTCTGCATACATTTTATTAAAACAAAAATATATGAAATGTTATCTTTGACGCATAAACAATAATTAACCAACTAATTATAAACATGAAGGAAATAAATTACCAATGTGTATATTTAACATTTATTCAGAATAGGCAATTATGTTGAATTATAATTAAATAACAAATATTAGATTCATTCAACATTGTTTGTTATATTAATCTAGATTATATGTTTCCAAACTTATTTGCACACCGCCTCCATCCTCTTCTATAAAAGAAATTCTCAAACCATATAGTACATACATATACGAAGGGTTTTTTTTATAATTTCTACTTATTTTTATACAACGCTCCTAAATATATCCGAGGTTACTACCTAGGGACGCTCCTGGTTTACAAAAAACATCGCTTCCCCTATTGTCCGTAATAGGAGGTATTTATTTTAATGTTTGGGTTATTAACTACCCTTTAACTTACCCCTTAATACTGCGGCCAAGTGGCCTATTGTCCTTTGCCCACTTTTTCATTTCATATGCCCAGAAACTTAGATATTATTTTTCGGGAGTTTATTAATGATATTCCCTGCCGAGGCGTTAATTGGCGTTTATTAATTACACGTTTGTCTTCTGGCCAACACACGCTCCCGAGATCGAACCCGGCACCTCCAGATTTGTTAGTTAACGCTCTGAATACTGCGAGGCCGACTAAGTTATTGTTACTTTTAAATTTTTTCTTCAGTCAAATTATAAAAAAATGAATTTTAAATGCTATGGCCGCCCTTACCATCCTTGATCATCTTTGGGAAAGACTGATCTAGATCAGTGGTGCGCAAGCCGTGGTTCGTGACCCCCAGAGGGGTCCATTGAGAATTTTGGGTCGTCGAATTCATAAAAAAATTAAGGGTTTTCATGTGTAAGTACCAGGTAGCAGTAAAATAACGAAATATTAATATAAACAAATTTAAAAAAAAACGTAAAAAAGTCATGACATCCTGAAATCTGCGGAAAATGCGAGAAAATGTTTTTTATAGAAAATTTACTATCTATGCTTGCAACGGTAGATATATAATTGACAATATATTCTGTCAATTTAGATCATTCTGCAAAAAGTTTCGGGCACAAATCTGAATGTACGATATTTTGCGCGTTTTTTATAATCGCCAATTACAAGCTTACGTTTCACCAAAACAGAAAAAGATTATTGGTTGTTTGTTGTCTACAAAATTTCGCGTTTTTTAGTGTATTATATGTCAATATCCATGACATGTCATAATTCGCGATTTCAATGAAAAAAAATCGCGATTTTCGTCACATCTCCGATTTTTACATATTGTATATCAAAACACGCTGAATTTTACACAGATTGCGCTCATATAAATCATTATGCAATTTAGTTTACAATAAGTCAACAAATCTTAAAAAACTCCCCCTGCCCGTTCCCCAGCGGATCGATGGATGGTTGGATGCTATTTTTTAATTAAAAGCTTCCTAGTAATATGATATATGTTTTCCAATGAATTTTGGATTTGGATATTGAATCGATTGGTAAACTAGCAGTCTCTGTGATAAGCCGTTCAAAAGTTATGACTTCGTGAAATCTGCGGAAAATGTGGAAAAATACACTTCCTTAAAATAATTATTTTTTATCAAGTGAATGGAAAATTTAAAAGTGTGTCTGAAAGTTACTGTTACTATACAAATTACATTTTTGGCCTCCTGAATTGTAAAGCTAGCTCTGACATCATGTATACATCAAGTGAAACTAGATTTTTACCCACAATGTTGCAAAGTCACTTTACCGCATATTAGACGTACTTTGCAACATTGTGCCAAAAAAAAAAAAAAATCTATTTGTTTCTTAAATAATAATTGTCGGCCAAAAAAATTTAGACAAATTTCGTGCGTAAATGATTTTACAACGCACCAGCTAATGGGTGCGAACGAGATGTTGCGTTGTAAAATCTAAAATCAAAACTTTTCCGTACTCTAATGTAAAAACTATTCTAGCTAACCGCTTCCGTTCCCGAGATATGACTTGCTAAAATTGGGCAAAATCGAGCGAAATTTCGTGAAATTTGGTCGCCCGAGCATAGAACTGGGAAACTAATTAATATTTTTATGGAAAACTAAATGCATTCATAGGTAAGTGACCTACTGAAAACGATGCCGCAATCCGTTTATAATTATCTGCAACCGTTCTCCAGATGTAGAGATATGAAGTTCATAAAGTCGAAATTCTTTAGCGCTATAATGTCAATATTAACAAATTTTCTAATAAAGGGTTGCGAGAAAATTTTACACAACATGGCGAATCCTAAATGATTTGGTGATGCTTAAAATAAATACCATACTAACAAGCAATGGGAAGCATTGGTCATGGGAAGCAAACAGGGATCGGCAATCTATGACTTGCGGTTCTCTAGGTGATCCACTTGAGGCAAGAACATATCCCTCATATAGCTGCCCAAATTTTGTGAACAATTAAAGTAATTGATGAGATTCTTCGACTCAATTTTCCCGCAGGAGAGATATTAAAATATTAATATCACAGAAATTGAGGCGCGGCGAAACATGGTAACACACGCTTTACATACAAGTCTGCACATACAACAATTAATCTATTTTAAATAGCTATGTAATTAATTACACGTTTATTATTTAAATTATTTACATTCTAAGTATTGTCTGTTTAGTCTTATCGTTTAGAAGTCTATGAAGTCACGGGCATCGGAGACAGGAGAAGAGACAAACTGAGTACATTCAAAACAAAAGTACATTCTTAAAATCTATTTGTGAACAAAAAAAAAATTGATTAGTCTTCAAGCGTTAAGGTTCTCTCACACCAATGCGGCTGTGCGTTGCGTTTCAGCCGTTGCGGTTTGTTTCCGTACCGGCGAGAGCGGATAGATATACACTGCACACACCAATGCGCCAGTGGATTGCGTTTCAACCGTTGCTGTTCCTTACCGTTCATGAACGTCAAATGGATGGCATATTTACTTATTTTTATTTCAAAAATAATTCTTTAAGTTTTTTCGAACGAATATGTTGTAACTAGGGTTTTTTCGGGTCCGAGTACCTAGAACCGGACTCGACCAGTCCAAGGGTAAATATCCGGTACCCGATCCAAGACACGACGAGTCTCGGGTCTTAAATATTTGGCATTGTCTAGTACACCGCGTCGTAAAGAAGATTGGCGATATACCATTACACTTGAAGAATGAACGAGTATGAAAATTCGAACATCTCTAAATATCAATTTGCATGGAATTGACTCTGAAGTGTATGATCTGGGTTTATTGAGAATTTT
Source organism: Phosphuga atrata (assembly GCA_944588485.1). Lineage (NCBI taxonomy): Eukaryota > Metazoa > Arthropoda > Insecta > Coleoptera > Silphidae > Phosphuga > Phosphuga atrata. Next base: position 43,494,312 of record OX155893.1, read on the forward strand.
TAACTGATGCACTACTATACAATTAGTCGAAAAAATAGAACAGCACTTAAACACATTTAATATAAAATTTAAAAAGCATATAGTTGGTTCAACCCGTGACGCTGCAAGTGTAATGATGAAATTTGGATGAGAATCTTCTAGTCTTTATAATTTCTGTTTGAATCACACTATACACTTCTCTGTTTGTGATGTAGTATATAAAAAGAAATATTATTACCAGATTGGAAGATGAAGATGCCCATGGTCTAGATCAGCGTTTCTCAACCTTTTTTGGCCAACGGACCAGTAAAATTAAAAAAAAAAAAATTCGCGGACCAGTGATATTTTTTAACAAAATTTTACTAGGTATTAAAGAACTACTACATAAGTTAATTGTAACATTTTTATTATCATTTACTTACAATAATATTTAAATGTAAAGATATGTAATTATTTTTCTTTTTTTTTCTTCAGTGCCGTACTAATCATAAATTACATAGAATTAAAATTAGTTTAAGATATTTGTATTTCGTAATTTTATAAATTAAAATTTAGTTATTATTTTTTTTTATAATTAAATTTTTTTCGCGGATAGAAAAAAATTGTCTGCGGACCAGTAAAATTTCTCCGCGGACCACTGGTGGTTCGCCGGACCAGCGGTTGAGAATAGCTGGTCTAGATGGTATTGATGACGAGCAAGATGAAAATTATTATTCTGATTGAATTGAATTAACTTTAGACAATTTAGAAGGGAATTCATCCATTTGCCTTCTGCTCTTAGCCTCTTGTGGAGTTTTGTTTTATTTACCTATTTACCATAACATTCTCCAAATCCCTTGTTTATCAAAGTCCCACTTAACTTAATCGGCAAGTTCGTACAGTATCGCTTGAATTACCATATGCGTGAACATGAAAAATCCTTTCGTGTTTTTGTTTAAACTGCGAGACAGATTAGACCCGGAGCCGTACCCGGACCCGAAAAATTGGACTCGCCGAGTCTAAAAAGAGCGGGTATTCCCAAACCCAAGTTTTAACTATTGTTGTCTTTGTATTATGTTATTGTTACAATTGTATTCTAAAATATATCATGAACAAGTTCCACTTATTTTACGATCACATTTTTATTTAAATAAATTATTATATTTTTTTATTAAATAATCAATACTGATAAACGTTTTTCAATATTAGAGCTGTTATAAAGTAGAACATATTACAAAAAAAGAGTTTGTTGCACGTTGCAACCGAAAAACGCAGCATCCTACGTTTTTCCACGCATCCAACGGACATCCGCATAAGTGTGAGTGAACCTTTACTTTGTCTATAAGTTACTCTAATAGTTTGATAATGGTCCCTCTACACATTCACTCAAATCGTTCGACTTGGTTTCTATCATGCCAAGATGAACGACCTACATGTGCGTGTGAAGCACATCCTAGCAAGTTTATCTGAATGCAACACCATATACCTTAATACATGTCCGTATATATAATAATTAATATTACTATTCCTGAAATCATACTACATTATAGATAATAATTTAAACTTATTAAAGGCGAAACATAGCCTAAATATCTTCAACCTGTCCGTAGCTCTATAATATTATTAAGTCTTTTTAGGACTTCAAAACAAAATCTCAATGAGGCATTCAAGTAAGTGTATTCCAAGTTATAATTCAATACAGCAAAGCTGCACTGACGAGAGATAAATCTCGAAACGCGTCTGCAGATTCACTTAAGTTAAATAGAAAGATATGATCTTAAAAACAATGTTATTTATCTAGTTCTCTAGTTTTGTGTCACGAAAGTGGACTGGGGGCTAGTGAATAACATACAAATATCTGTTGAATAATTCAATAACCTGCGTGGTATTAGCAAAGGAAGTAGTTTTTCGTTGAAACAACGTGACATTTGTTTTGTAGTGTTAAAAAGACTTAATAATATTATAGAGTTACGGAAAGGTTGAATATATTTACATATTCAGGCTATGTTTCGCCTTTAATAACTTTATATAAGTTATATTGTTTAGGATTGCATGCCGGTGATTATTTGAGTGTTTTTTTTCTGTATTTTTTTTTAACACAAGTTTCACATCTTATATTTGTATTTTGCTTTAAAATTAAAATATTAGGCACAAATTGTATGAAATACAGTAAGCAGTAATGATAATAAAAACCGGTAAAATGGAGAAAAATAGCGTCATCAAAAGAGTAGAAAGTGCTGTCTTGGCTTGAAAAGTCTATTTGCCCAATTTACATGAGCGTGTTCAGAAAGAAGGTCTGAGCTTTCGCTTGGTGGCTAAACCGCTCGGAGGATTTGCACGTACGTGTAGAGGGACCATAAGAACAAAATTTATGAAGTCAATAAGAATGCACCATGCAGGATTTATTGAAACTCTTTCATATTTATTCTGCAGGGAAGAAATAATGGCTTTCATTGTGAAAATAAGATTATTAATAATAATAATATTTATTGCAACATGAAAAAGTAATAAAAGGCTACCGAGCTCGAGGACTTCTTGCTAGTAGTGAAACTATTTCAATACACAAGTTATATAATAAAGTTAATATATTAACAGTAACAATAAATAGTTCAATTTTACAGAGCATAAAAATAATGACGGAAATGAATAAACAAAAAAGTTTTAAAAAGATCATTGGTAATAGTCATAGCTTATTAGTCGTAAATGCAAAATTACTTTATCGAGTTAATAAGCCTTAAATTGGCCATAAGAAAATGCCATTAAGTATTTACCCACAAAAGTTACAAAAGTTGTTTAGATTAAAACTTACTTAGTTTACCTTGGGATTATGATTATAATTCTAACAGTTTATTATAGGAAATTATTATAATATATATTATTATAAAGGAGAGTTAAAAAAATAATAGGAAAATATGAATTTCATTATTTAAAAACCATAAAATAAAATAACCATAATTCAGATAATAAATTTGAGACACAAAAAAAATTGCGAAGAAAATCTAAAAACTATAATGCAAAAGTAAATAATACAATTAAAACTTAAACGCAAGATAGCTACAAAAATAAATCCATTTTTATATGATGGATTTCAGTTCGAATTCCGTGATTTTTAAAGCCAATTTCATGAAATCAAACATCCGATGTAACAATTTTTACCTGCACGTTTTAGGATATAATTGAAGCTTGAGAGAGATATAATTAGAGGAATTCTCTGTTGTACAAATCGATCCGAGCGTCGCCGAGAGGAAATAAACTAGTAAAACAGCGTGTTCTACTCACCAAGAACGATCCATTCTTATTTAATTTGCTGAGGAAGAAACCGGACGGCGACTGACTTCACTTATCTGAAACGAACAGAAAACACGAACAAATCAAAAATAAACGAAAATTATAATTAATGAAGATCTTATAGTTTTATAGAAAACATTACTTAATAAAAAGAGTTGAATCTTAATTTACTTAAACTACAGATTAAGCCCCCTTTTGGAGTATTTAATCTATATCTATTGAGTTAGTTGGAAAGTATGGAAAGTTATATATTGAGGTCAATATATTGAAAGTTATAATTATCGTCCAAAGCAGTTTGCAATCTTTGTGGTAGTAGCAGGATTGCACACTCCTATAATTTTCCTTGCTTGCATAAAATCATACTGAAGTTATTCTTGACATTTACGTTTGATACACAATTTTTGCAGCATGAAGAGTTTTGTACATATCGAAACAAATAATAATAGGATCGTGCCAGAATAGGCGAATCTGGTAGATTCCATCTAATGTGAAACAATTGAAACCTCAAAGTGGAATGTTTTTACAGTTTTCTCAAACTGGAATGGTTTCACAAAAACCCTTGACAATGAAATACATACAATCGAATCAATTCCAAACAAGTACGAAGTTTTTGTGGACTTGGTCAAGCGCTTATCTAAAGAACACAACCCAAGAGGTTGTAGACAGTAGTACAAAGCCGGAATATCAAACCACACTAAAAGCCTAATGGAACGATATAAGAAGCTATATGAAGAAGATCCTTTTAACGACGATACCATCGAATGCGGCTCAGCACTGCTAACCGAACTGAGCAAAGAAAGACAAACAAAGGGGCTGGAAAGACTGGAGAAAATGGACATGACACATAGTATGGCCTGGAACACAATCAAGAAACTAAGCGGCGACCCCATAACACCGAAACAAACAAACCAATGTTACACCAAATCAAGTAGCCCAACAGCTAATACTAAATGGGAAAACACAAACAAAAAACAAGTAAAGAGAACCTAATCAAAGACGCTGGCAACGAAACTAACCTGCTGGGCGAGAGTCTTACTATAAAAGAACTTAACCAAGCAATAAACACCATAACATAAGGGGTAGACGGTATGTTTACGGAACAGGTCAAACACTTCGGAGGGAAAACTAAAACCTGGCTACTGGCCTTTCTCAACAACTGAAATCATACACAATATCCAAAATGTGGCGAAGAGCAAAGGTAATTGCCATACTCAAACCTGGGAAGAATCCCGACCCGCAAAACAGCTACCGTTATCTACCAATATCACTGCTGCCATGTCTTTAAAATCTACGAACGGCTAATCCTCCAGAGAATTCAGAAACACATAAACCCTCTGTTAATACCGCAGCAAGCAGGCTTCAAACCTGGAAAAACATGCACTGGTCGGGTACTAAATCTCACAGAACGCATAGAGGAGGGATTCCAAAATAACAGGAGCTGCGTTCATCGATTTCAGAGCCGCCTGAGATACAATAAACCATAAAACCCTGCTAATCAAAGTATACAAATCCACAATTGACTATAAACTAACGAAAGCAGTTCTATCAATACTCCAAAACAGAAGGTTTTATGTAGATCTTCAAAATAAAAAAAGCCGCTGGAGAATCCAAAGAAACGGTCTCCCACAAGGAAGTGTTCTGGTCCCCACTCTATTCAATATATATATATACATATATATATATATATATATATATATTTATATATATATATATATATATATTTATATATATATTTATATATATATATATATTTATATATATATATATTTATATATATATATATATTTATATATATATATATATTTATATATATATATATATATATATATATATATATATATATATGTTACGGTAAATGTGCGTAGTTTGGTAAATGTACACATATACCAGTATATGTACACATTTACCATCTTGTTTAGTAAATCTGAGTTCAACTTACATTTACCAATTATTGCCGGCAAATGTGTAGATATGCCTAATGTTGTTGGCAATTGTATAGAGGTTTACATTAACATACACAGCGCATGGGCTGTCCAACAAGACACACGTGATATTGTAATACACAAAAAGTACACATTTTCCGTTAAAACTAGATATATAAAGCTGATCTCAGATTTAAACTTACATTTACCTATCAAATTAGTAGATGTATACATATACCGGCAGATGTTTACATTTGCCGATTTTGTACTTTTACCGCAACATATACACCAATGACCAGTCTATAACAGAAAACGCCAAACACTACGTGTACGATGACGACCTAGTTGTCACAGTTCATGGTAAAACATTCGGGGAGATAGATGTAGGACGGGGCTGGAGGACGCAATGGGAACTATGTCCAAATACTATCGAAAAAACTCGCTAAAACCGAACCCATCAAAAACGAAACCCATCACGTAAGTGCTTTCCATTTAAATACACACAAGGCTCACAACAAACTAAACGTGTCCTGGGAGGGCAAACAACTAGAATACGCTGAAACACGAAAGTATCTGGGTGTAATCTTGGATAGAACACTAACTTACAAACAGTACTGTCAGAAAAACAGACAAAAAATAGTTGCTAGAAATAGCCTTGTACAAAAACTAGCCGTAAGCAAATGGGGTGCAAAACCTCAAGCCTTGAGAACATCCGCGCAAGCCCTCTGTTTTTCAACTGCAGCATAAGCCTGTCCAGTCTGGTGCAGATCAAGCCATGCAAAACAAGTCGACATCGCTTTAAACCAGACTTGCAGGATTATTACTGACTGCATGAAATGAACACAAATCAACCAATTGTACAAAGCAGCGGCCTTCGCAGAACCAAGCAAAAGAAGAATGGGTATAGAGCACGTAGAAAAATTTAAGCAAACTTTCGACGATCGCCATGTCCTTTATGGCCAAGAACAGCAACGGAAAAGGCTCAAATCAAGGAAAAAGTTTTTTCAATGTGCCACCGTGGAACCGCCCGACAACTCCCCTATCAACGAAAGCCCCTGTGCATGGTCAAATTTGGACTGGAGAACGGTAAACAAAATGCGAACCGGCGGGGCACCCATAAAAACAAACTAAAGTGGAAAATTGAGGAAGACCAGCAATGCCTCTGTGAATGTGGGGAGATACAAAACATGGGCCACCTGCTGGGATGCACATTATGCCCTGCAATGTGCCCCATCGATGAGATGTGGATTGCAAATCAAAATGCCATAGACGTAGCCCGGTACTGGGCAGAAAAACTTTGTATGGAATGATTTCGGACTCGAAAAAGTAAAAGTAAGTCCATCTAACGTAAGCTGTAATAGCTTCTGGCAGGTCATCAAACTTACGAGTCTGGTGTTAGTATGTTAAACAACTACCCTTTTTCTGTTATTTAATTCTGGCTTCTTTTGTTTCATCATTCTAAAATTGATTCTGAAATCACTAAATTTGTTCAATTAGTGGTAATACACTTATATTATACATCACATTAATTGTGGAATTGTCTAGCAGAACTCCGTTGAAATCCCATCAAGCATAACTTTTTTCTTGCTTGAACAGCATTCTTAACTTTCCGGTAGATTTTGTTTATATTTTCATAAAAAACTTTCAAATGTCCGGTATCACAATATATAAGGATAATATGCTATGGTAAAATTAAATTCGAAAAAAAGCGTAATTACTTTCCGAACAATCTAATATTTTGGTCTTTGTCTACTTATTCCTCTTTTTTTCCAAATAGGAACAAATAGGTGTATATATAATTTAATATCCTTTTAGAAAAAAAAACTGTTGGAGACATTTAAAGGGATAATGTTGATATTAACATAGATATGCAGCGCATTGGGAACCCAGAGGATTTGTTATTAATGAGTCACGTACATTAAGCGCGAAATGCGAATTGCTGCGTCCATAATTCAAGAGGGTGTTACACGAACGCCGGGTGTAATTAAAAAGCTTTAATAATGCATCAAAATCTGTGACAAAAACTCAAAAAAATAAAAATAAAAAGCTTTGTCAGCCCGGAAAAATTAATTGGATAGATGATGCAGGCGAAATCCGCGCGACATACCCCGTTGCGCATTATGAAATAAAGGACATTTTTTTTCTGGAAAAAATGGTGTTTGTAACGTTTGGAATCCTATTTTAGTGAACCCTTTGAGTATACAAAATAAAACTATCCCAATATTAATCCGAAAAATAAATTTCTCCATCTCTCGAACGAAATTACGATCTCTGGTTTCTGCAGCCCCGGCGCCAAAGACGTTTTGCGCGGTCGCTCGGGATCGATATGAGGATTATTACGTAACAGGGACTGAAAGCAGCCAGGGGGTTGGCAAAGGAAGAGAACGACGGCGTCCCTAGGGCCCAGCGGAGAATTCGCGAAATAAAACCTTTCGGTCGTCGTTCTTCATTCAGTTCGAAATCGAAGCAGGCTGCTCACTTATTGAAATTTCCGACGCGTCCCATCAATCAAAAATAATGTCTCGATGGCCCACCCTCGGCGCGAAAAAAATGATACCTTCCTCGCCCTTATTCGGGAATAAACAAAATATATTTCGACACAGAAATCCTGGAAAAGTATGAATGAATTGGGGAGAGTTTAAAGCGGTGGGAAATTCCAAATTATAGATAGCATTGCATTAACCCCCCATGTTCGACCCAGCAAAAAGAAACATTGCACACATTTTTCACGAGGTAGACATAAAAACTGTAGATAGACTCACGAGACCAATAATATATTCAACAGATAAACGACTTTACATAATTCTAAGTTTATACGAACTACCCAATATGTCGAAGAGAGTATTTAGTACATAAATTTAAATATGTTGCAATATATAATTACTGAAACTATCTTTTTGATAAATATATTTGATAATTTTTGCTTTATTTATCTTTTCCTGCAAATTTATTATATAATTTACAAATAGATAGATAGAGAAAATATCGTAAATTTGATATATACCGTAGAAAAATTACAGCAACAAATAGATAGTTTCGGTAATTATATTTTACAACATATTTACTTTAAATTAATCTAGATTTAGCGGTGAAAATCAATACAGAATATTACGGAAATTATGATTCTATTTTAAAAACTAAAACTCGCTACTATTTTCGATTGTTGACGGTCTAAAGGGAGTTTTCCACTTATGCAGAAAAATATATCAAATAAATGACTGCTAATTTCCATTAGCCTTTTTCACTGTAAAAACTAAACTTTAATGACACAATTCGAAAAATTTTGTGCTTCATTTTCATTTCTCAACGGATTACAAGGAGTTATTTTATTGAAAAGCATGCGGGAAATGGAAAAATGGAATATGCAGTTTGCATATAATTTTCTCCATTAGCGTGGAAAACTCTTGCGTGTTAATTACTGCGGGGTTGTATACGTGTACGAGCATTAGGCAGGATAGCAGGATTGTTTTAACGATGCACTTAATTCATCGACGGAACGGCGAACATTATAATTATAATTAATGAATACAAAATTTTCTTTTCAATACAGAGAATTGTATAGAACAAGTGGAAGAAAATATCCTGCACACAAAAATTTCCGTATTATCATATTTTTGTTTAATTTATTACTTATACAACTTTTCGCGGTATACATTCCGTCACATACATTCTTTTATTTATTCTTTTCGCTTTGTGCTGTTTTATAAAAATATAGTGTAATATCAACGGCTTTCATATATAAACTTGGGCGTAAAAATAAAGATAAATGGACGAAATAACTAGACAGGTGAGGACTCAACTATATGTGCCCATTGTGATAAATTTACGTGACATGAAAACACAAAAAAAGTTCCTGAAAGATTATAATCACAATTTTTCGACAAAATATAGTAATTTTAAAAATTACAGACTAGACGTAAACTTGCTTCAATTCGCTGTCGTGTTTTGTTTCTTTTAGAATTTTTCATTTTCGGTGTTTTTCCCCAGAATTTTTTTTTCTCCCACTGGAGTTACTGCATAGGGTTCATCTTGCAAAGCCTAACTTTATATTTATGAAATATTTGAAATAAAAATTTGTTTAAAAATATGCATCTGAGATATAGGATCCACACTTTAGAGACACCCTCAATATAAATATGTAAAAACTTCTAAAGCATTATTTAGACAGTCAGAACTAAACAAAATATTTCCTGCAAAAGTTTTTGAAAATAAAAAAAAAGATCTTACTTTCTGTAGCAAAAGTTTTTGAAAATATAAAAAAAGATCTTACTTTCTGTAGCAGAGCTTTCTTTATAGTCCGATAGCCATATAGTCCGATATTTACGTTCAATCAATCTACTCCTAACATGTATTTTTCCTAAGATTATTCTACTGCACCACGAGAAAAACATTCCATAAATAGACGAATAAATATTTAACTGGAAACATAATCCACGCTCTTATGATATTCCGGGGGCTAAGATCAAACAAATATTAACCCTGGGGGTGCGCTGACTGCACCCTCACCCCCGCGCTTTACTACCACTTTAAGGACTAATTTCGACTTATACAACCCTCCCGAAACATAAATCCAAAATACGCCTCGTCATCTCTCTTATTGCTCCAAGGGACAAAACAGGTGATAAGAACAACCCCTAATATTTCTATATTAAAAATTTCATAAAGGAAACTTAATATACATTCATATGCTCTTATCTCGTTTAGGTGTTAAGCAAATTTAAATTTTGTTAATATTGTAGGGATTGCATGCAGAAGACATGTGAATAAATGAAACTGTAAACAAGATAAATAGATGAAACGTAGATATTGCAGAATATATTGTAGTAAATGGACGTTTATTGGAAATAAGGAAATCTGTGAAAATTGTGTTATTGTATAAATCAGGGGTCTCCAAACTACGGCCCGAGGGCCACATCCGGACCGCGGACAGATTTTGTCCGGCCCGCGGAGAGCTAGCATACTTGAAAACTCCTTTTAGAGAACATATTTTTTATAGCAAATTAAATTTAGTTTACTGAAGTATTCTAATTTTATGTTGAATAATTATTAATATGACATCTACATTGGTATGGTCATGGGCTAACTACTCATAACATTGTTGTAGGCTTATTGTTATTGTTTTTGTGATAAGTTGGATAAAGAAACACAGAATTGTAGTGAGTAAAGACATGTATAATATGCAGAAAATTTAACTTCAGTAGTAATATCTAACAAATTATTAAAATGAATCCAACTAACATTTTATACATTTTAAATAAAAACATAACTTATAACAAGCATAATGACATATGAAATACTAATGAGATTTATGTAATTGAGATTTTCCACTGACAATAGTTTGTAGTTGTGGACTAATTTTACTTGTACCAATTATTAAAAGAGATTTAAGATGCTCATCAGTTAATTTAGATCTGTAAACATTTTTTGTGTACTTCATTTTGGAGAAGGTCTTCTCACACAAATAAGTAGTACCAAAAACAGAAAACAGCCCACGAGCAAATTTATGCAAATTATCAAATTGTGTCAGTGGAAGACTCTTATAAAATTCCAACAAAGATGAGTTTTGATATTTGTTCTTAATTATATCACTGCACTGTAGATCAATCATTTCCATTTGAAGTTCCGGGGCTAGGGTTTCAATGTCAGTATCAAAAGGATTCTGAAAAATCTTAATTTGATTCGCAATGGCATTCGCAAAATTTATTTTCAAAGCACTCAAAGTTTCGATTGCAAAATCGATAGGAAACTCAGTCTCAGTGGTGTGGCTGAATATTTCACAAGTTTTAAAATGTGAAAAACATTTACTTCGTAGTTGTGATTGAAACAGTATCAATTTCTTCCGGAATGATTTGATATTAGTGTATAAATCAGGAAGATGCTGGTTTTCTCCTTGCAATCTCAAATTCAGTTCGTTCACATGTTTTGTCAAATCAACATAGAATGCTAACTTCCACAGCCATGCGTTGTTTTGTAATTCAGTGAGAGGGCGATGCTTTTCATTCAAAAAAATTTCGATCACTGCTCGAAATTCAAAAAAGCGCTGAAGGACTTTAACACAACTAAGCCAACGTACGGCAGTATGATAAGGTAAGTCATTTTCTCCAATCTCTTCAATAAATTGTAGGAATTGTCGGTGATTCAGCCCAAAAGATCTGATAAAATTAACAGTTGATATGACTGGTTTTAGAACTTCAGACATATCCAAACATTTTCCGCACAAAGAGTGTTGATGAATGATACAATGTAAGACTAATGGTTTTGAACCACCGTCATTTTCTACAGCCTTTAACACAAGAGCGACCACTCCTTTATCTTTCCCACTCATGTTTTTGCCTCCATCAGTTGTAATACATTTCAAGTTTTTCCATCGAAGATTCTTTTGATTAATGGCCATTTCAACTCCTTTAAAAATATCTGTACCAGTAGTTGTGCCATGAATACTATACATATCAAGAAGTTCTTCATGCACTTCATAGCTTTTATCTACTTCTCGAATATAAATCAACACCTGAGCAGTATCTGACACATCCGTTGACTCATCCAAGGCCAAAGAAAACCACTCAACATGTCCATTTTTGTCAAACAGTTGAGAGGATATATTTTCAGCGATGTTTTCTACCCTTCGAGCCACAGTGTTTGCTGACATACTGAGAGTTTTTAATAAATTTACCTTTTCAGGGCACATTTCTTCGGCTACATCAATTATGCATTCTTTGATCATTTCTCCATCGGTGAATGGTTTTCCACGTTTTGCAATTTCAGGAGCCACACGAAAGCTGGCACGAGTTGCAGCCTCTTGTTCAGATTTGAGTTTTGTAAATGAAGATTGCTGCGATTTCAATCCGCGCTTCATAGCTTCGAATTTTTCTGTCCACAAACTTCCTGTATATTTTGAGTAATTTTGAAAATGTTTTGTTTCATAATGACGTTTAATGTTATATTCCTTGAGAACGGCTATGCTTTCATTGCAAATCAAACATAGCGTCTTGTTACTGGATTCAATTACGAAATACTGAATGTTCCACTGATCTTTGAATTTTCTGCATTCACTATTAATTTTTCGCTTCTTTTCCATACTACTAAATCACACACAAAAGCAACAATTCAAATCAAAATACTGTTACAAAGATTTCTTAAACTTAAACACGCACAAACACGTTTTAAGGAGGTACGCACTATTTTATTTCACAACGGTGTCATAGGAACTGACTTGTGGTTGCGCCACTAGCCTTCTTATATATTCCAATTACTGCCATAGAAGTGTACCTAGAAGTGAGTGGAAGACACCAGAACTTTCTCGAACCAACGAGATTATTCTGTACGTGCTATAAGCGCCATCTGTTAGCGATAGAAGGTACTACCTATTTCCGCTTGTGTCCACCAGATGTCGTGTCACGTTGTTCGTCATGGCTCGTACTCTACGACTAATCTAGAAATTACAGATAATGACAGGAAAATTAATAATATGCAGTGTTGCCGTTTTGCGGACTTTAGTCCGATTTGCAGCCTTTTTTAAACGTTGCGTACTTTTTCGGTCTTTTTTTTTCATCAGTGGCCTATTTCACTTTTTACCACCGGCAACAATGATAATATGGTTTTGGCCCTCGGAACTTACTGGAGTAATCAGTATGGCCCTAAGGCTGGAAAGTTTGGAGACCCCTGGTATAAATTGTAATATATTTGAATGTCAAACGTTCAATATTAAATTGTTATGTATGAGCATTTGACGTATCATGCGTATATATAATAGGGTGGAAAGGGTATAATTACACCACCCTTGAGTTTGTAAATAATTTCATGATATAACTTAGTTCGTGTGTGTTGCGACTTATTTATAATTCAATGTAATTTTTAAGCTAAATTTAACTTTCGGGAGAAACTGAAACACTAAACTTTTAGTTATTTTAACAAATTTATTATGCCACATAATATATAAAAGCAAATGTTTACGTTATTTTTGAATTACACCATGTGAAAAACATATTTGGGCTCGACACGTTTTCAAAGGATGAAAAGAAGATCAATTTCTGAAACGAATCATACTTGAAGATGAAACATGGATTTTTTGCAACAATATTGACGTCTAAAGATCATGAAGCAGAAAAGATGTGTCGGCTCTAAACATTTATCGATAAAAAATACAAATTGTGCGGAGCAGGTTTCCTGTCGTCCAAATGATTGATGTTTAGTTCATGCGGCACCCATTTATCTCGCATTTTTTTTCAATTAGGCTCAAATGTCAAACGACTGTTGAATGATCAACATTGAGTAGTTTTTCTGCTTCATAAATTGATTGTGTGGGCCCACTTCAATAATGGGTCCACAAATAATTTTGTCTATAGCTTACGGATGTCCATGTCCTCGTCATTCTGCCTTTTGTTTTTATTACGACATTTTTTATTTCAGCGCTGAGCTGTACGTTCACTAATTGTTGCCCCACAAAAATCAAGTTTGTTATTTCATGCAGTTTCGGTTGCTTTATGTACCAAATCGAACTCGCACAATAAAATATAAAATATTTCAATAACGTAAATAAGCTAAAATTTGAGTTTTCTTCAAATAGATAGTATCCTTTTATTTAGACTGATTCTAAAAAAAAATCGCAAAGCCATGTGCCTCCCCCATTTCAACTAAGTGATTTTTACTGGACGGCTTCTCTGATTTAACCTTCCTTTTTAAACTTTCATTCATTCAATGAAACCGGCATTCATCAGATTCATTAAATTAAAATATAACTTTCACGACTAAATATTTTTCTTCTTCATTTCATTTAAAGACGAAAGTTTTTGTTGTTGAAAGAATGAAAAGATTAGCTTTAATAATGAATATAAATTGCAGGCGCTCATAATGTTTCTCCAGCGAACAAAAATCTCGTTTCGGGCGAGACGTTTCCAACGGTGAGATTTATGTAAAGTCATCTAACATCGTCTCGTTAATGAAAACAATTATGAATGCAAAAATAAAATAGAAAAGAAGATGGGAGACACTTGAACTATATTCAACAACGTTTTCCCTTTATCTAGGAGGACAAAATATATACAGATAATATAAGATGTTTAGAATTCCTAATGGAAAAGAAATGGAAAATAAATTTGTTATGGCTATCTTAATGTTCCGGAATATGTTTCCCTTTTACTAAAAAAGATTTGCCAATATTCCATTCTTACAAATACGAATTCAGTTTGGTGTAGGCACATTTGTATGAAACATATATTTTTTGCTATAAAATGAAATAAAAAATAAAGATAGTTACATAATGCGGATAAAACAAATTTATTGTTTTATATTAATTTAAGATTATTACACCATTCTTTAAAGCTTCGTAGTAAAAGCACAACTAAGCTGGAAATAGGATTCCTGAAGACAATATATACACAAACTACCATTACTTCTGGACAAATACCATTATTTCTTTTAAAAATCAAATCGGAATTTCTTGCAGACAAAGTTTAACATGTATATTAAAACCAAAAATTAAATTTGTTCGATTGTTGTTGTGTGATGAAACACAAGAAGTGTGACCTTCTTCTGTAAATTATAAATTATCGGTGAAACTATACATAGTGATTCTTTTACGGTATTATGATGTACAAAGATCTCTCGACTTACGAACCCAATTAGCTATTATATCTAATGGAAAATCAATAAATCCGTTCTCAGAACAAATTGTTGTTTGGCCGGATTTGTGGTTCAGGAGTATTTAAATTGATTTCAACAGTTGCTTTTACAGGTGAAGGAGGTTTAAAACACCTATGAAACGTTAAATGTACGTATTTTTGGAATCACCCCTTTTGTTGCTATCTTCCTTATTCTTTGGAAACATTAGCTATTTCTCCCGACTCTTTTCTCTACTTAACTCCTTCAAAGTTCTTCAGTGTCCAGATCAACGTTGCGGTACATGATAAGTCGGCATTGGCGAATGTTCCCAGTGCCGAGTTGTACGGTGCCGACTTATCCGGTGCCGAGTTGGAAGTGCCGGTTCGTACGGGTCCGTCAACACTTGTGCCTTTCTATCAGATACTCTATGTATGCATCATTAAGTTCCAAAAGTATGGTCATGCCCAGATGGAAAACTGTACCCACCATGTTATTTTGCTTTTCAGGTCTATCTAATGCAGTTATTCATACTGTACCTCGTTTCCTAACAACCCTCGAAAATAATTTACGACTTTATCATTGATAATGGTTAAGATGTTCATGAAAATTCTGAACAACTTATCGAATTCAAATTGATCAAAGGTTCAAAAAATAATTTCAATGTATTTTGCTTTTCCATCCCATAGATTTCTTTTTCCAGTCCCCTTCCTAATTCCTGTAGCTCTTAAGTGTTCAGTTACATATTCCCTTGTCAGCTATACAACATCTGATTAATACATTTCCAGAGGAAAGGTAAAGATCTGCAAGATAATTATATCTACAAGTCAATTTCGTTAACAATGTCCTTCCAATGCAGTGATTTTAGAGTTACATAAACACATTGTCAAGCTAAAGGCACAAACAATGAGAAATATTGAGATTATTACACAATTTCCTGGATGTACCCAATGTATCGGTAATAATTAAATCGAATTATTAATTCGAAACATTATTTAAGGGGGGAAAGTTATGTAATTTGCCATTTTTTGACAATTATTTTTTTTTGTGAAAAAATCAGTTTAGCACTTGGAGAATATGCTCCTAAATTTTCAGATCGAAATTCGAAGTATTAACATCTCTATAGCGTATATACACTAGGTATTATGTTCCGAACAAGACCGAGCGTGTTATCGCTTCTAAGGTCGGGCGCTTGGAAGTCCGCGAGAAGCTTATATATCGCGTGTCCCTCGTACTGTGTGATCATGAGTCGAAAGATAAATAAAAGTGAGTCAGATTATCGCTCAACTCGTCCTCGTCGTGGGCGACCACCATCAAAATCGCAATTAGAAGAAACAGAAGAAGAAATGTCAAAGAAAGAAATAATGTCGAAGGAGGAAATGAAGGATGCTATAATGGCCACCTATTTTCATATGATTTCGACAAACGAACAGCCGCAGCACAAGTACTGTCCCCCGGGTGCTGACTCCTGGTGCGCATATCGCGTCGCCGAAGTTTCCAATACAACGCAGTCGTATGAGCATCCTCCTCCTCTACATCCCGACTTAGAGGAGAAAATCTTGCCGATATACGAAGATTTGTCCCGGGATGATTTGCTCACGAGATGCTTGGGAGGCTATACACAGAACGCAAATGAATCATTCAATGCGACTGTGTGGCGTTTGGCTCCTAAGCATCTACACTGTGGTTGGAAAATCGTGGAGATCGCTGCCTTCTTGGCTGCAGGCATGTTCGCGGACCACCAAACTGCATGCCGAGTATGGAGGCAGGACCGTCGTACTTGGAGCAGGTCCAGAATGGCAAGAACAGCGAAGAAAAAAGAGGAAGCGGCTCGAATGGACGAATTCGCAGAAGAAGAAATTATATTGTATAGCCCTGGTATCGCAGACTGAGCGTTGAAAGCCGTAAGTCCTCTTGAACACAACTTTTCTGTATCGAAAACTTTAAACGCGTTTTTCTCGAAACGTAAAATTTCGTGCGCCGTGCAATGTAGGTCAACGGGTTTTCCACCGATTTCCATGAAATTTTCCATAAATATTCTTCAACTCATTGGCTATTGCATGACGTTCGAATTAAAAAAAAAATATTAATATTGTTTCATACCAATTGTTTATACAGAAACGAGGAATTTTTTTTCAAAAGGGTGCTGAATGTTGTATTTCATGTTTTTTTAATTTTTCTCGACGTCATGCAAAGCGTATTGATGTAACTTAACGATGAAAATTTGTTTTTTTCATTTTCAGTAAGATTTGAGACCTGTAGGCTGCACTGTGCAAATCTAAGGAACCGACTTTCAGCATCTGTGGAGCCGCCATTTTTTTTTTTTTTTTTGTTTAAATTTGTGAATCAAGCTTATATGTTATACTTTGAGATATGAATTGTTTCAATTCGAAAAACCTTTCCATCACTTCATAAAAAAATCTAGAAAAACCGTAGGATTACATAACTTTCCCCCCTTAAACAAAAGAGCTTTGGTATGATTTTTTTTTAAATATTCATCCATATGCCGATTAAATGAAATTATTTATCCAACTTTTCTAACTGTGGTGAATGCACTGAAGCATTGTTTACTATAAGACTTTTCTCATTCATTTGCCCTCCACTACTTGATGATGCCTTTGTTACTTCCCCTCCGAAACTTGATGCCTCTTCCATTTAGTTACTTGCTGGCTAGTAATGTAGCTTGATAGTTGGCAGGCTAGCTAACATGATAGTTAACTAAAAGGCTAGCAAAAAAGGCTAGTTACCATTGGTTGCACTGGAGGATCTGGGTCTGGATTTCTTAAATGGATCACATAGTTACCCACTCGTCATTGGTTGCTGACCCCTGGTATACAAACTCAATAGGTGTAGCGTAAAACATCAAATAAATATTTATTTATTTATTGGTTTTCTCGTATATATAACATAGTGTACCAATACGTGAGTCTAATAATGAGTTTAAAGAAATTAGTATTATACATAAACACTTTGATTTTCAAAAATTTCAAAACTCATTGAAGTGTATTTTTAAACCGGAAATACAATTAGTGGATTTTTATTGTATGGAATGCTAGTTCATATGATATCTTTCAATAGCACGCGGACGGGAAATTGTTAGTAGAACCGGGAGTAGTGAAGGTAGTTTGCCTATTTATAATGCAGCAATAAATTATTCTTAATCCTGACTTTCCACCCTTACGGGTGTAATGCGTCAGGAATAATTTAAGGCCGTATTAGAGGTAAGGTCTAAAACTTAGTCAAAGACATAAAATGTCGATATCCATTAAATTGATTTATTAAAATGATGGGAATAAATAGTATTAGAAAACGAAATCGTTATTTATGGGCGGAATTAACCGATTTATTTTAATCCAATTTCTTTATAATTCTTGTAATTAATTGTACGGAAATAGTAATATATTTCTAACTGTATAGAATATACTGTGAATAACAAGTAATATAATATTTTTACATATTAAGTGTGTTTATAACATAGTGAATTTTTTAGTTCAGTGTAAGTATGAATTACCACATAGTAACAACCATCATATTCAGTAGTTAATAAAGAGTTGAAGTTTGT
Organism: Phosphuga atrata; assembly: GCA_944588485.1. Taxonomy (NCBI): domain Eukaryota; kingdom Metazoa; phylum Arthropoda; class Insecta; order Coleoptera; family Silphidae; genus Phosphuga; species Phosphuga atrata. The sequence continues at coordinate 43,512,636 of OX155893.1, forward strand.
TCGCGCACAACACTGTGATTTCACAATTAATATAGTGAACTTATATATTATTTAAGACTATTTAAAGTTGGCTAAAGTTAATTATATAATTATATAAAAAAATTAAAATAATTATTAAATGAATGCGGTATTTATTTGCAAGACATCTGGCAACACATATTTTCGCGCATTTATTATTATTCGTCATCATCATAGTTTTCCACCAAAAAGAAATGGCTTCTTGTCATAAGGGTATGGTAGACTTTAATTGTTTGATTTTTTTAATTTTTATTAATACCTTGGGGACATTTTTTTTACAAAGTGAAGATTTTTTTCTCAATTGCCTTCACCTACGATAACAGTTAAAGAAGCTGCATAAAGCTGCTACCTAACGAATAGGATAGTGTTAAGAATAGTTTTTTCTACAATACTGCAGAAAAAATGTTCCGGCTGTCCTTTTAGTTTTTATTCGAAGTTTTGTGTATGTTCATGAAACATATTAAAACATTTTAATAAAATTCTTATTTTTTTCGAATTTTGTTATTTGTTAGAACCTTAACTCAAAGAACCGAATTCCATGCTCACATTTTGAATTTCCAAATTTTTAATTCTTTCAAATTGTTTCCCAATTTTGTTATTTGTTAGAACCTTAACTAAAAGAAACGAATTCCATGCTCACATTTTGAATTTCGAAATTTAGAATTCTTTCAATTTTTTTCCCAATTTTGTTATTTGTTAGAACCTTAACTCAAAGAACCGAATTCCATGCTCACATTTTGAATTTCGAAATTTAGAATTCGGTTTCGTGATTGGCGAATTCAAAAACCCCGAAATCTGGAGTTTTGGCAAAATGCTTTTTCGCAAAATCGTCCGCTATAATAGCATCCACCCATTTGAATTTTGTAATTTTGAATTCAGTTTCGTGATCAACGACTACAAAAACGCGAGGAAACCAGAAATCACGGTATTTGAACGTTGCCTTCATATTTTAGCCAGCTTTCGAGATTTCCGACCATTGTGGGGTGGTTGGAAAAATAAAATTTGATACTATGGAAAAAAAATATGAGTGATAGTATGAAAAAAAGACATGATACAGAAGCAAGCAATAATTATTATATTTCAAAATGAGCATCACTTCTCGTTCAACATTGCCAAACCCCCACAACCCATTTATATCATTTATTTTTAAACATGACTGACAGATAATTTAATTAATTTTCGATTATTTAAATTAAAATATCTCCAGCAACCTTTTTTTATAATCTGAACATAATCTACGAGAATTGAATAATATATAAACGTCACTTTCGTACGGTCTAATTTATAAAAAACTTATAAAGCGTTTAAAATACATTTTACCAAAAACTTAATTCATAAAAGCATTATAACGTTAAACGTGATTCATAAACGAACTATAAACGTTAAAACAGAGTTATAAAGCAGTTGTAAAATGACAAATTTTATAATGGCGTTTTGCCTTATATAAACTACTTTTAACCTAGAAAATAGTGGCCAGAGACAAATATCTAAAATATCTTGCAAAAAAAAATCAAATTTATTAATTGTAAAAGGAAAAATGCATGCAATTGAAATAATTAGCTTGATTTATGTAATAGTTCTTTGTCTCGATTTTTCTGATTGCAAATACACGCAAATTTGTTTTTGCATAGATGTTTTGAATGGTACACCCAAAAGGATATGCCGCAAGGCAAAAACGTTTTAGGAACTGATCCCTTTTTGTTGCCCGAACAAGAATTCCAGATGAGGTACCACTTTTCCAAAAGAGTTGTTGAAAAATTATCAAATTTAATAAAAGCTAGATAAAAGGGGGTTTGGACTTCACCAAAGTTGCAAGTGGTCGTAGCTTTGCGGTGTTGGGTCTGAGAGAAGTTGGTAGTATTTTTACTAGTATTTTATACTGAAATCCCTTTGTGTAAAAGGTCCAAGATGATGCTGGTGATCTGCATGGACTTAGCCAGGCTACGGTGTGTCTAATTTGCAGGTGCTCTTGCAAGACATTCATGCACCTTCATGCACAAAATGCCACAGTCGTCTGGAAGAAGAAGCAATGTTTTAAATGCAACTTTTCAAGTGTGATTGGTATTAATAAAACAAATATTTACGGACGAACATGCCTTCGAGTCCCAAGGCTACAGAATCCTCAAAGAAAAAGTGGATCAGCGGGTAATGAAGAACGTACCCCACTTAGGTACAGGATTTATACGACTTTACCTCCCCGAACAGTCTTGTATCCATCCTCTCTCTCTCAAATGTGCAAACAAGGGCTACAGTATAGTCAATATACATGCCCCAATCAACCAGGACAACAGAAGCAATCCAGACAGAACTGATAAATTCTGGGAAGACTTAGAATATATTATCTCTAAACTTCCAGAGACGCACACCAACATACTGCTTGGTGATTTCAATGCTCAATTGGGAAAAGAGAAAAAAACTCTTGTCAAGGCGGCCAATGAACTCGCCCTCCTCGCTAGAACAAGGAAGCATCCGTGGTGGACTGAAGACTGTGACAATGCAATAGTCCAAAGACAGACAGCCTGGGTGAAGTGGAATTCCAAAAAGACCAAGGAAAATTGGCATAAATTTCTGGAACAAAGAAAGCTTACAGCCAAGATAATTCGAGGAACCAAACGGACCATCACAAAAAACCAACTAACCCAAAGTGAATAGAGCTTTGCTTAGAATAACTCCAGAGATTTCTTTTGAACCTTCAAGCAGACACCGTAAAAGCAGAAAATAAGCTCCGCCATACCTCAACTTCAGAGACTCACAAGGCAAACTGGCTTTTAACGACAAGGACACCTGCTACCTTTTAGCTCAGTACTTTGAAAAATCTACACAACTGTGATCCACCCAGCGAAGACTTCGACTATAAACAAACCACACCAAACCCAGACTCGCTGCCCCCTTGATTGGAAGAAGTTGGCCAGATCATTCAACCTCTTAAGAATAATAAGGCAGCTGGAGAGGACTCTATCGTTGCTGAACTGTGGAAAGGTGTTGGAAGCAAATTCGGCCCGCAAATCCCGTGAATTCGGCCCGCGATATCGATACGATATATGATTTTTTTATTAAAAAATAAATAAGTGAATAGTAAAATAAATAATTAATATTACAAATAAGATAAAATAAAATATTTAAATTTTTTTATGAAATTCATACAGAGCATTAACATAAGAACACTTACAATAAGAACTGCCTGTCACGCAATCCGTAACTTAAGCACTACACATCAGTCTTATAACCAGAAGCCCTGTATGCCATGGAGTGTCTTTCCTTGAACCGAACTGGTCTAATAGAGAAATTGGAAATCAGAGAGAGGAGAATCCTTAGGAAGATCCTAGGCCCGATAAAGAAAGATGGGGAATTCCGAAGGCGGCATAACTCTGAGCTCTACGAACATATTGAGATGCTCTCTGACTGTGTAAGGAAAAGAAGCGCAGCTTTCTATGGCCACGTTGCAAAATTGCCTCCAAACCGACTAACAAACCGTCTGTTCACCTTCTGGCAAAACAAGAAGGTTCGTACCACTTGGTTGACAGAAACCGAGAAGGATACTAAAGAACTAAGAATAACAGATCTCCAAAACAGACAGTGTGTGAGACGCATCCTGAAGGAAGTCCGTGGATTTCAGGAAAAACCCCGAAGGAAAGGTACCCCCTGGACAGAAGAGAGAAAGGAGTTACACCGGCAGAAGATGCGACAATACTGGGCTAAGATCAAAGCCCAACAGTTGAACAAGCGTGGTTCAAAATAGACATATTCGAAAGAAGAAGAAGATATTAAAAACTCAGCTCGCGATTTTTTACTTTGCTTTAATGCGCGCACAACCTTAAATACCAAAGATAATGTTGATATGTTTTTTCCTCTGTAATTTCCATAAATTAGATAAACAGGCTATTAATTAAGCTAATTATATTTCTGCAAATGACATCTTATTTTAATAAAACAAGGGTCAAGGGACCTAAACTCATGTTTCTGACAATCTAATTTTAGTAAATTGCTCAGACTAATTTGAAAAATCTAATTACTTAAATACCTCATTCCAAAATTCTGTTTAAATACAAAATTGTTTATAGTTTGGAAACGGCATTTGCAAAATGCAATATCTGACATTAAAATATTATTATCCAAACATTGTATGTTTAAATCGAGAATACTCTTCATCAAGACATTGAAACCGGCAAATGGGAGAAATAGCTCAAATGTTTGATGCTATGTTTTACTATGTACTTGCCGGACTAGGTGCTGTTTGGTGCTGTCAAAATAAGAAGTCATTTTTCTTATTTAGTGTAGAATAGTTTTTATTTATTTTCAGGTGCGATGAAAACGAAATAATTACTGATTTTCAGGCTTTTGGTATTTATTTTTTAACTTTTTACTTAGAAAAGAACATACATTATATTTATCTAGTAATGAATCCAATTGAATGTAAAACTAATTATTAAGGAAAGATAGCAAATAATTTACCTAACAAAATCAAATTAGTTAATTAATGAATTAATTAAAGTAGAGGTGCAATTAGAGGTTGCTTTTTTGCTTGGAAGCCTGCTAGTTAAAGCTATTCGCAAGCAACTAGCACTTGGATTATACAGTACAAATTACCGCTCCTATATTTTGGGTAACCAACATTGTCATTTTGCTTCGAGAGCTTAGGCCAACATCCGACGAAGTGTTCAATAAACACATTGTGTTCCCTTAATATAAATTGGCGAATATATCCTTTGTTGTTAATATGTTAAACTTTCCATACCGATTGGCTCATCGACTCAGCAAGGATGAAAATCAAAAAAGAAAATATTAAAGGGAACCGTATGCGAGCAGTGCTGTCGATTCCTACATTCAGCTGCTTACTAGCAAGCGGGCTAGAAAAGGCCAAAAAAGTATCGTTTGAATCCGCCTTAAGATCACTTGATTTTCCAAATAATTTCGTCGCCTCTATTTTCATAATAAACATTTTTTTCCTTTAATCGAATACTTGTATTCGTGCCAAACTTTCTTTACTGTCGCATCGATTCTAAAATTGTTGGATGCAAAACTATGTAATCATGAATATGTAATCTCACTTTATACAAGACGGCCCTAAAGTCACCACACGGGAAATATAAGTAATTAACTATGTTTTTAACATGTTTGCACATTAACTAGATTAAATATAAAGAAAAACTGGTATTTTCACGTAGACCGATACCAGAAGTTTAATGAAAATATACAGAAGTTAATAAAAACATAAAGTCAGTAAGTAACACAATTTTATTCGTCTACATCCCTATTTTCGCTAGTCTCTATTTTCATAATAAACATTTTCTTCCTTTAATCGAATTCTTGTATCCCTGCCAAACTTTCCTTTCTTGTCTGCATGTGTATTTTTTTTTCGATCGTCATAAAATTCGCATTGATATTACGTGCACGCTGAACATGCTGCGGCGCCGGACGCCTTCGCATAAAAAAGGGAAGCACGACGCCAACCTAGCGAGGATAATAAGGGTGGGTGGCGGCGTCCTTTCGCCAATGCCAGAAAAGGCTGCAGATAAACAACCTAAAAATAATAAGGAAAATCGATAACCTTGTAATATTTATAAGCGTTACGTTTTCTAAGTAATGAGATGAGTTAAACCAACTTTTTGCTAAAATGATTTATGACGTTTATGAATAGTTAATGACGTTATAAATGTTTACCTGGTGAAGTTGTTTTAAGACTTCAAACGATTCGTAACGTGAGACTATTTATGTTGTAAAACAAAGTTCTCGTTTACCTAAAATTATCAAAAAATATTTTACATTTAAACATTTAGATAAATACAAATACAGTGAAAAAACCGTATTTTTTAATTCATTCAAATATATTAATATTGTATGTCTATTTATTCTATTTTGAAAACATAATTCGGATAATTATATTTTTATACCAAATTTCAGAAAACGTACAAAGATTCCTTCTGTTCATTAAATTATGCGTTATTTTTAGAAAAAGAGAATAAAATGAATGCTAAAACGCATGTTTCTTTCATCAAATAGAAAACGTCTTCTTCAAATTTAAGCGGTTTTGTGGAGCGAATAACAATCTCGGCCATAATAAATATTTAACGCCATTAATGTACGTTGTCTACAAAATGTTGGTTTCTCGCACTTATGTAGCAAATTTTAATAGGATATTCCTGATTGACATTTAAAATCAATAAAGAATTTGTGGGCAATATTGTTGGTTTTTTATTTTAATTTCTCTTTGTACTTCCGTTTCGCGGCCCAATAAAGATTTAACGAGACCCATAGTTTGAAAATTGCTTTGTTAGGCGACAGTGAAAGCTCTACTGTTCATAATCAGATATACCTGACTTCTTGTTTACCAAGTGCTCACACTGTAGTGTTTTCAAACTATGTCAAGTGTCTTCAAATAGCAAAGCTACAAAAAATGTATGGAAAGAAAAACAGGATTAATATTATTTCCTTTTGTAGAACTTTTTTTTAGCCCATGGAGGAATTCTATGAGGACTTCATAGAATCAATTTCTACTTCACCTCTACTAACCGGTTAATTCGTCGTGACAATTTCGTAAGTCGAAAACCGCGTAAGTCGAGATATTAATCGAGTTAGTTAACCTTCCAGTAGTCGCGCCAGTTCTGTGAGACACTTTTTTGCGTACCATTTTGAAAAACAAGGACGCAGAAACTTCCCTTTCTATGTACCTTCCCAATGCCATGCGATAGAGGGCCAGTACTAGTGAGACTATTGCATGTGATGGTTGTACATAATTGGTTCCTTCCACGGTGTCAGAGACCGACGTGAATATTTTTGTTTTTTTGGCATCTTTAAACGGGAGGTTAGTTTTGCGAGATTTTATATTGAAATACAATAATACAATGAACATGTAGCATTATTGCTTTCTCTAGCCATGGGGTCCTACGAAAAATAACAGCAACATTTACAACGAATGTTGGAAGTTGTTATGAGCGACAATGCAGATCGAATGATGGCGTATGACGATCATTCGGATCTAGACGAATCAGATCAGGATGAACCGAACAATGAAGAGTAACAACTTCAAAATAGTGATTCTCAGTAAGACATTTCTGACCAGGAGCAAGACGACAGTAACAGCACCACATTATTATTCATCGGGAAAGACAAAGTTATGCGTTGCACAATGGGGCCGAATGCATGATTTCTTGGCAAAAAATATTTGAGGTAAATATTGACTATAAAATGATAAGTGCAACACTTTTTAATAATAATACAAAGTTTAATAAGTCTTTCTTTTTTCTGAACTATATACATGTATATGTCAAGAACTAACATATTAACATTTATGAAGAATCATCAGTCTGTATCACTGATAGATGTTTGATTGTTAGTATCGGAAGAAAAAATGATGTCTGGCTGCCTTAACAAATTCAAAACTTCCGGATCAAACTTCTTTGCTTATTTTTAGGTATTCCTCTTATGCTAGCAAGAAATGGATCTGCTGTTAGGTTAGGTTCACCAGTAAATTCAGCACACCTGAAATTTTACGAGAAAAATATTCTCTGTATCTCCTAAATTCCTTGTTTCGGGCTTCCTGCGCTTCTTCGCTTAGTTGTCCTATTGGAAGTAAAGCGCATTTTATTATGTCTGGGCCATGAATCAGTTACCTTATGCACAGTATATAAATTTACCTTATGCTTTTATGTTTTAGACTATCTATTTCAGTTCTGCGCTGTCAGCAGCTAGACCAAATCAGTGAAAAACACGTCTGTCGCCGATGCAGAAATCTTGACCACTTGACATTTTTTTTGCTATATAAAAAATTCAAGGATAACGTTGAAAGTATAAATAAACTAAGTGTGAAAACAGAACATTGATATCACTAACAATTTTTCCACAAAAAAATCGTGAAAACTTTGTATTCTTTTGCGCTCTAAACCAGATCCCCTTAGTTTTATGAAAAGCATTAACTCCAATTGGCAATTTTTTGTCGTTAACCGAGAACAACTAATCCAAACACAAACAAAAAATACAACTGCAGACATGATTTGCACTGATATCAACTAAATTCGTACAAATAAACGTTACACCCTTAAATTGTAATTTTCGTTTACTCGTCTTTGTTTATTAATATTATAACATATTATTAAATATCATACAACCAAAATTTAACCTGTGGGTAACACTAACCTGTGGGTAAGGATGCCATACTGGTAACCCTATTAAATCTGAGCCGCGATGGTTACTTCTGAAATGAACTTTAGCTTCAGCAGCTTCAGGAAAGTCTAGTCGAAAACAAATGCTAGATCGCGGCTGCTTGATAGCATGCGATACATGTAGAGATGGGATCGCCCGTGTCGTGTGTAAGCATGTATATGCTCGCCGAGACCGGCAATGATTTTTCGCAAATCTTGTGAACGTGTTAATTCTTGAGATGTACATATATATAGTTTTAAAAAATTACATATTACTCTTCGTATTATTATTTACAAATGTTGTATTTATCAATTAATATTCAAAACTTAGTTACAATAATTTTTGACAGGAATTCATATATTTGGCCCCACTGTGTGTTGGCGGAAATTTGTGTCACAACCAAAAACAGCTCGAACACGGTAAGAGAATATTGTCAAGGGTTTACCTGGTTCCACATTAGCAACAAAAAACTTTGCCAGGCCTCTCCAGACTTGGGAGCATTTCTTAAATGACGTGATGATCAATATTATTGTGGAATGTACTAATTAGTATATTGAATTTGTTGCCAACAATTTTGCCCGCAGAAGAGATGGCAGAAGATCGCGCACCGGTTGGACTTCATTATATGGCTGGCATATATCGTGTAAATTGTTTAAATGGAGAAGAATTGTGAGCTACCGATGGGTCAGGTGTAGAAAAATTTCGCGTCACCATGAGTCTTCAAAGATTTAGATTCTTACTTCGTTGTCTAAGATTTGACAGTAAAGGGACTTCATAGATTCGAATGACAACAGATAAATTGGTTGTTAAATTCGTTGTTAATTGTCATAGCCGCTACCATCATTTAAAGTATGTAACCGTGGACGAGATGCTTGCGGGTTTTCGCGGGAAATTCGGCTTTCGGCAATATATTGCATCCAAACCAAACAAATACGGGATAAAAATTCTAGCATTATGTAATGCAAAATTGTGTTGAAATAGTCATTACGATGTTTTTTCTACGACTATGTGAACATAATTTTGGATTAGGCCGTAATATTACGATGGAAAATTGATTCACATCCCTACCTATTGTGTGATCATAAGCTTACAGTACTTGGAACTGTCAGAAAAAACAAAAAAGAGTTGCTTCCGGAATTTTCCCAACCAATTGTTCGATCAGAACATTCCAGCATGTTCGCTTTTTCGAAAGTCTTTGTCTCTTACATTCCCTGGCTTATACTCGTCTCTTACATTCCCAAAAAAAAGAAGAATGTTCGAAAACCCCAGACTTTTGTGTGTCGGTTTTTGTGTGTAAAAAGTGCTTACAATAAAAAAAAAACGCTATTTTAATAGAACACATCACTCTCGTTTAAGGCAATTCATGGACAGGGGCATTTGTTACTACTGTACTACCAGCTCTCCACGAAATGGAAACATTTGTTTATTGTGTGCACTTGTGCACAATGAAAAATATCATTTGCGGCATCAACCAAGTATGCATTGGTTATTGTAAGTCGAGGATTTACTTATTTGAATAATAATACCAATTAACTTTTATTATCCCAACCCCCGCGATCGGTAGGCCATATCAGCGTTTACAAAACTTTAAGGGTTGAAAGATTCGATTTAATTATTTCCACCGTTGTTTAGTGCATATTCCTTAACACCTAAAAAGTTTTTTATCGAGATTCTACATAATTTCAAAAATACGATACAAATGAAATTATTTCGTATTTTAACCCTTTTAAATATAAAATGCAGAAATTACTAGAGATTTAAGAAACTGTGTAAAGTATACAATAAGAATGTACCCACTATTTTGATAATAAATATTTTCTCATTTTCCTGAAAATTCTTGCATTTGTGCCAAACTGTCTAGGCTTAAGCCTATTAGTATGGTTTTATAACCCACATAATCTATCTTTTAAATCAAGCTGTTGTGTTATCAGAATAATATTATTTTTTAAAATTATATTTGTTATTTCATCAATCGTATAGATAATCCAAGTGAAATCAATCATCTTTATACCAATTTTAGTAAAGATTATTATATAATATAATAATATAAGATATTTATATATGTTCAACCGGTTTCACGAGTATGCATTTAATTCGATAACCGGAGCGCTATTTAGTTTGCGGAAAGGGTTTGTGCCCTTTCGTGGAGCGCACGCGTGCCACCCACGCGCGCCAATACCGACATACACATAATGCCTCGGATCCGGGAAGGGTTGCGAATGTAATGAAGATGTTTTCACCGTGAAATAACACCGTGATCATATAGCTTTACACACGATATAACCGTTTCAGCGATGTGTATAAACATTTTTCAAACGGAAACTTAATTTAACTCGCACATGACTCCGAATGTAATAAATTATGTATTGTGCAAAACAGTACTGCGATATTTAATTTAATATGTTAGTAATTTGCTAAATTTATTTTTTCAAATAAATGTTTTCGAATGGTAAACAAAAATATTAGAAGCATTAGTAAGCCTGGTTTCATCAGATCTCTTTTAATTTAATTTAATTATCACATTATTTTTAATGTATGCCTATTGGAGAACAATAAAAATGCAACGACAAGTAAGTTGGAGTGAAGTAAGATCATAAACGGGGCAAGATCGTAAACGTCCTAAATAAACTCAAATATAAATGAAATTGTACAAGCTAAGAGGTGGAAACTTGCATTAGATTATTACGAAAAGATTAACATAGTTGCCACTCATTCATAGGCAGATTTTCTTGTTTTTTAACTAGAAACTATAACTAAAAACTATAAAATCAACGAACTACTTGTCAGTACATATCTAAACTAGAGTTTTCCAACAAAGTGCCGTGTCATTTTGCAGCATATTTTGTGCGCATATTTTTGGTAAATATGAAGAACATTGCTAAAAGTTTACGTTCAATAAATAATTCATATCCATTCTTAGAAATTTACGGAGAAAAACACTATTCCGATCTTACCTCGCAAATATTGGCGCACGGGTTAAGTTTGAAGCATGCGGCGAGGTAACCCCGCATTGTCTGCACTCTGCCCAACGCTCAAGCATTTTGTTTTACTTTTTCTGGTTTCTGCTGTAACACTTAATCGAATTATTTATTATTTTTATAACGTTTTTAAGATCCAAAGTGTATAGAAATTCGAAAGTTAGAAAAACAAATCGAAGAGCGTATACATCAGAAAAATCTGAAGAAGCTTTAACAGAAATTAGGGCAGGACGTAGAATTGGCTACAGGGCGAACAAAAAAATACAACATACCGATAAATATAATAATGGATCGTTTAAAAGGAAAACATGGGATAGTTAGTAAATCAATTGGTAGAAGAAGAGCTATTTCAAAAGAAGATGAAAACCTGCTGCTGATAGTCAAGATGATGGAAACATATGGATTCCAATTGTCTAGAAATAAAGTGTTAGAGCTGGTTGGACAGCTAATTAACTAAAAACACCATTTAAAGACCCCGGAGAAGATTGATTTATTAGCTGCAAGTAGAAACAATTTACCATTAAAAAAAATCGCAAGCGTGTAAATCAAATATTCCAAAGAAAAGAGTTGCCAAAGGAGCCGAGGGGATTACCGCAGGACTACCAAGTAAAGAATAAGTTGATTAATATAGAAAAGCGGATTACAGACAAATCCGTAAGTCTATTAAGCACAGCCAGCGAGCACCTCTTCTAAAAAAATATAACTTATGTACGATCTGTAAGTGTGATTTCAATATTATGTCGATAAGAGAGAATGGATACAATACATAACTTTTATAGAATGGTTGTGTAGAATATGTAATAAAGGGTCAAAGATGAGGCAATGCGAATGTAAAAGATTTGTTGATGAGGATTAAAATGCCAACACTTAAATTAGCAGTTTTTAATATTTGTTATTTTTTATATTTATAGCATTTTTTATAAATATTGTTTTTTTCGATAAGGACATAACAAATTTGTATTTAAATAAAACATAGAATAATTGAGATATCGGACTGATATTTATTCCAAGTGTAGTACACATGTAACAATTATGTACGGAATTCGAAGTCGTTCATATGACCACCGCGAGCACGACGACAGCGTTGATTCTTTAAATCCAATTTTCAATCACTCTTTCACAAATATCAGCCGGAATGTATTTGGTCTGGTATAGAAATATTTTGCGTCACCATGAGTCTGCATAGATTTAGATTCTTACTTCGTAGTCTACAAGTTTACTTCGTTGTCTAAGATTTGACAGCAAAGGGACTCGATCGATTCAAATGACAACAGATAAATTGGCGCGTATAAGCGCTATTTTTGACCAATACATTGTTAATTGCTGAGATTTCATTCAGGGTATGTAATCGTGGACGAGATGCTTGCAGGATTTCGCAGCAAGTTCAGTTTGCGTTAATATATTCCTTCCAAGCCAAACATAAAATTCTAGGATCAAAATTCTAGCATAATGTGATGCAAAATTATCTTATACAAGCAAGTTAGAAGTTTACGTTTACGAGTTTTAAATCCTTAGAGTCCTTACGATGTTGTTCTACCACTTGTGAATCACGTATTTCTGGATTAGGTCGTAATATTACGATGGACAATTGGTTCACATCCACTACCACTTATGAGGAAACTTTTCATAAGAAAACTTTTCATAAGAAACGTGATCATAAGCTTACAGTACTTTTTTAATTATCTGAAAAAACAAAAAAAGAGTTGCCTCCGGAATTTTCTCAACCAACTGTTCGATCAGAACATTCCAACATGTTCGCTTTTTCGAAAGAGCCCCAAACTTAAATCGATTTTTGTGTGTAAAAAGTGCTTACAAAAAAATACGCTATATTTAAGGTAGGCGTCCACAGTTCCGGCACCGTACGTATCCGACGCATCGCATCAAAATACGACGGACCGCAGTATTCTTTATATAGAAAGTAATACAAGTGCGTCCACTGTTCCGCATCGCACGGATCGCACGAATCTACCCGTCGGCAATGCCGATGCTCCGATGCGTGACGATGGCGTCATACGGAATATGGTATTTGCTAGTAGTTGCGTCGGCAAATCCGGTCGCTGCCGATACTGTGGACGCGCTGTAAAAAAATAATCCGTTTGGTGCGATGCGTCCGATACGTACGATGCGGAAATGTGGACCTACCTTTGTAGAACGCCCATCGCACTCGTTTAACGCAATTCATGGAGAGGGGCGTTTGTTACTGTACTCCACGTAACGGAAAAATTAGTTTGTGTGCACTTGTGCACAATGAAAAATATGATATGCGGATCAACCGCGTATGTATTGGTTATTGTCTAGGGCAGGGGTCTCCAAACTACGGCCCGAGGGCCACATCCAGCCCACGGACAGATTTTGTCCGGCCCATACTTGAAAACTCCTTTTAGAGAACATATTTTTTATAGCAAATTAAATTTAGTTTACTGAAGTATTCTAATTTTATGTTGAATAATTATTAATATGACATCTACATTGATATGGTCATGGGCTAACTACTCATAACATTGTTGTAGGCTTATTGTTATTGTTTTTGTGATAAGTTGGATAAAGAAACACAGAATTGTAATGAGTAGACATGTATAATATGCAGAAAATTTAACTTCATTATATAATAACTAACAAATTATTGAAATGAATCCAACTAACATTTTAAATAAAAACATAACTTATAACAAGCATAATGACATATGAAATACTAATGAGATTTATGTAATTGAGATTTTCCACTGACAATAGTTTGTAGTTGTGGACTAAACTTGTACCAATTATTAAAAGAGATTTAAGATGCTCATCAGTTAATTTAGATCTGTAAACATTTTTTGTGTACTTCATTTTGGAGAAGGTCTTCTCACACAAATAAGTAGTACCAAAAACAGAAAACAGCCCACGAGCAAATTTATGCAAATTATCAAATTGTGTCAGTGGAAGACTCTTATAAAATTCCAACAAAGATGAGTTTTGATATTTGTTCTTAATTATATCACTGCACTGTAGATCAATCATTTCCATTTGAAGTTCCGGGGCTAGGGTTTCAATGTCTGTATCAAAAGGATTCTGAAAAATCTTAATTTGATTCGCAATGGCATCAAAGTCCGAGAAACGAGTATTAAAATTTATTTTCAAAGCACTCAAAGTTTCGATTGCAAAATCGATAGGAAACTCAGTCTCAGTGGTGTGGCTGAATATTTCACATGTTTTAAAATGTGAAAAACATTTACTTCGTAGTTGTGATTGAAACAGTATCAATTTCTTCCGGAATGATTTGATATTAGTGTATAAATCAGGAAGATGCTAGTTTTCTCCTTGCAATCTCAAATTCAGTTCGTTCACATGTTTTGTCAAATCAACATAGAATGCTAACTTCCACAGCCATGCGTTGTTTTGTAATTCAGTAAGAGGGCGATGCTTTTCATTCAAAAAAAATTCGATCACTGCTCGAAGTTCAAAAAAGCGCTGAAGGACTTTCCCACAACTAAGCTAACGTACGGCAGTATGATAAGGTAAGTTATTTTCTCCAATCTCTTCAATAAATTGTCGGAATTGTCGGTGATTCAGCCCAAAAGATCTGATAAAATTAACAGTAGATATGACTGGTTTCAGAACTTCAGACATATCCAAACATTTTCCGCACAAAGACTGTTGATGAATGATACAATGTAAGACTAATGGTTTTGAACCACCGTCATTTTCTACAGCCTTTGACACAAGAGCGACCACTCCTTTATCTTTCCCACTCATGTTTTTGCCTCCATCAGTTGTAATACATTTCAAGTTTTTCCATCGAAAGTTCTTTTGATTAATGGCCATTTCAACTCCTTTAAAAATATCTGTACCAGTAGTTGTGCTATGAATACCATACATATCAAGAAGTTCTTCATGCACTTCATAGCTTTTATCTACTCCTCGAATATAAATCAACACCTGAGCAGTATCTGACACATCCGTTGACTCATCCAAGGCCAAAGAAAACCACTCAACATGTCTATTTTTGTCGAACACTTGAGAGGATATATTTTCAGCGATGTTTTCTACCCTTCGAGCCACAGTGTTTGCTGACATACTGCCAGTTTTTAATAAATTTACCTTTTCAGGGCACATTTCTTCGGCTACTGCAATTATGCATTCTTTGATCATTTCTCCATCGGTGAATGGTTTTCCACGTTTTGCAATTTCAAGAGCCACACGAAAGCTGGCACGAGTTGCAGCCTCTTGTTCAGTTTTGAGTTATGTAAATGAAGATTGCTGCGATTTCAATCTGCGCTTCATAGCTTCGAATTTTTCTGTCCGAAAACTTCCTGTATATTTTGAGTAATTTTGAAAATGTTTTGTTTCATAATGACGTTTAATGTTATATTCCTTGAGAACGGCTATGCTTTCATTGCAAATCAAACATAGCGCCTTGTTACTGGACTCAATTACGAAATACTGAATGTTCCACTGATCTTTGAATTTTCTGCATTCACTATCAATTCTCCGCTTCTTTTCCATTCTACTAAATCATACACAAAAGCAACAATTCAAATCAAAATACTGTTACAAAGATGTCTTAAACTTAAACACGCACAAACACGTTTTAAGGAGGTACGCACTATTTTATTTCACAACAGTGTCATAGGAACTGACTTGTGGTTGCGCCACTAGCCTTCTTATATATTCCAATTACTGCCATCTAGAAGTGAGTGGAAGACACCAGAACTTTCTCAAACCAACGAGATTATTCTTTACGTGCTATTAGCGCCGTCTGTTAGCGATAGAAGGTACTACCTATTTCCGCTTGTGTCCACCAGATGTCGTGTCACGTTACTGCTCATGGCTCGTACTCTACGACTAATCTAGAAATTATAGATAATAACAGGAAAATTAATAATATGTAGTGTTGCCCTTTTGCGGACTTTAATCCGATTTGCAGCCTTTTTTAAACGTTGCATACTTTTTCGGTCTTTTTTTTTCATCAGTGGACTATTTCACTTTTTACCACCGGCAACAATGATAATATGGTTTTGGCCCTCGGAACTTACTGGAGTAATCAGTATGGCCCTAAGGCTGGAAAGTTTGGAGACCCCTAGACTCTAGGAGATCTAGTATAGGAGGAGGATATAGAGGATCTAGTATATTTGAATCATAATACCAATTAACCTTTATTTGGCAAAACCGTTGACAATTTCGCGTTCTATATTGTTCCTGAGCTCATCTAACGTTGTGTGATTGTTCGCATAAACCTTCGACCTGATGTAACACCATAAGAAAAAATCCAGCGGCGTCAAATCGCATGAGCGAGGTGAGGTGGCGATTCGACTGGACCATTTCTCGAGATTAAACAATTACCAAATTTTCCTTTCAATAAATCAATTGTTTGA
Source organism: Phosphuga atrata (assembly GCA_944588485.1). Classification (NCBI taxonomy): domain Eukaryota; kingdom Metazoa; phylum Arthropoda; class Insecta; order Coleoptera; family Silphidae; genus Phosphuga; species Phosphuga atrata. The sequence continues at coordinate 43,529,125 of OX155893.1, forward strand.
GCAGCTGTGTGGCTTGTGGCACTATCTAGCTTTAACCAAATATCGCTGATGTCCATCCAATTCTGGCCAAAAATAGTCTTACAACATAGCACGATAGCAAACTCCATTGACCACAACATGGCGATTAATTTCATCAACGAAAAAATACGGCCCTATCACACCTCCGGCATGAAATCCTCAGCACACGTTCACTTTTTGTGGATAGAATAAGGTCTTAAGAAACACATGTGGGTTTGTTGCTGTCCAATCACACATATTCTGCTTATATCAATAAGCAGAATTTGCCTTAATTAAGCCCTTTAGCCAAAAATTATATTTTTTTAACAAAATTGGATATGTTCCGGCTCATTAAATGATCCAAAGGTTTCAGTTCTTGGGTTAATTTTATCTTGTAAGTATGTAGCTGGAGAACTTTACACAAAATTCGCGATAAAGTGGACTGAAAAATTCCCAATTCTTATGAACGCCGCTCTTATGGCTGCAATATTTTCACTACTTTGACCGGTGCGCTGTCTCACTGGCATAGGATCATTCAATACTGCATATGTTGATTCAAATTTATTCACCATCGCATGCATAGCTTGTCCTGTGTAACGATTATTACCACCAAAAATTGGAGAAAGCGCTTTTAAAGTTGCGACTACCGACTCCGAACTTCGGTAGTAAGTTTTAACGATTTCCAAACTTTGATCATTTCTGAAATTCATTATGATAAAAATGTAAGCCTTGACTGACGTTTTGACCTTGGCAAATCATAAAAAAGTTTGTAGGTTATGTTCCGTATTATAAAACAAAATTGTTATGTCCCTATTGAAAAACCTTTTATTACGCTAATTCTTCTTTTATTTGAATAAAGTTTTTTTCTACTTACGCAAGTAGAAACCGTTCTTTATACTTAAATGTGTAGCTTATAAAGAATTTATCTTAATAGGGTAAAAAGCATTTTATAAATGGCGTATGAATAATTCCGATTTTGTTACATAACTTATGAGTATAGATGTCAATGAGTTTTAAATACCTGTTTAAGAACTTGCCCCTTCCATGAGGCAAATTCTGAGTAGTCTATTTATAGCTTATTTTCTATAAAAGTTAAAATTTGCAATGTAGATTGGTGTTTTTGTCAATGCGAATATTATGATAGTATTAATTTCACTCCACGTTGATAAGTTATTTATTTAAAAAGGAATGAAAGATATAAATGGTTAAAGTCGTACTTAACAAAATCCGATCCGTATTATCCGCATAATAAGATTTTGTTGATTTGAAATTTTATTTCCCATACAATTTATTATAATCAGGCTTTCGTTACTCAGTTTTTCTTCCGATAAATTCTTAAACATCTCCGTGTTGCGGACAATTTATACAATTGACGAAATTTAAATAATGGTATGGAGCTTTTGGTATAAAGGAGCCACATTTCACCTTTCGAAAAATAGCCAGAGGAGTAAACATTTCTTATGAAATAGGTCACTTATAGTATTCGTTGCAGATTGTCAACAAATAGTTATATGTTCAAAATTTTGCCACCAAAACCGCAACCAAACGACAACAAGCCGTATGTCTAAACTCTGCACAATATAATATATTCACAGGATAACTCCAAATGTCTGGCATACAAATTTTTGTTTGGGCAAAGCAGTTTCCAGGTTTTTGCCAATAGAACTGATGTAGGATAGCAATGGCCAACTCCTCAGAAATTGCCTTAGCTAACAAAGCTAAGGCCCACTTTGGATGTACAAGCGTGTCTGCGATGGCTTGCTAAAAATAGACATAGGTGATTCATCTTTCAAAAAGTTTCGACAAACAAGTTCTGATAACTAAGGTGGACCAACTTTTATTAAAACTTCTGTTATGAAGAGTTATTAGTATCTTGGGATTTTCTTATAATGACCAAGTTCTGAGTACTAGGATTTTAATCGTGGCATAAAAAATCACCAATACTAAAATAATTTCCTATTTTCTTGAAAACGGTTGATGATTGCACCCCAGAAACCAATCTGCTACACCTTCACACCTCCTCACATCCTAAAAGCGCTACGTGGTACTAGAATTTCATGAATCTTAGGAGTTTTCCTTGTTAGTGCGTATATTTTTAATGCCAAATATATTCTGTTTTTGTTCATGTTTCCGTTACATCACCAACATTTGAGTCGCGGGACAAAAAAACCTTAAATTCTGAAAAAAAAATCCATTCCCACGAAAACTGTTGAGAGTTGTACCCTAAAAAGCTACGCATCTTTTAATTACACCTTATCCTTTCACCTCTTAAAAGCGCGTTCCGGTCCAAGAATTACAATACGGAGTTCTTTCTTGTACATTTTCAGTACAGACTACTTGGCTTCCATTACCTTTCAAAGAAAACCTTCTCTACTTTTCAACTTTGTTCAACATTGTCGGATGCGATTGCGTCTACAGACCAATTGGAACATTTGGAGCTTTGCTAATTTGATTCCACTATTTATTACTAATTTATTTCTTGAAGTAGGGAAGGTAAGAGACTTTCTGATCGATTACAAAATAGGGAACTTTCATAAACCTTTTGTATATATACTATGGCCTTGGAATTTTTGATAACTATTCAAAAGTAGGACAAATAGGTATAAACAAATAGTAGGGCAAAATTGACGGTTTACTTGTCGTTACATACGAAATTATCGGGTGTATTTCTTGCGAGATTAGGTCGATTTCGATATTGTTTTTGGTTGCAATTCTTTTTTTTATATCTTCCTTGCGTTTTCAGGTTGCGATTATGCCTAGAGTATGGCAACGTGAAAATTATCGACAACTGAGTGCCGACGACAGAGGTCGCATTATTGGCTTATGTGAAGGTGGTTTTCCATTCAGAGAAATTGCTAATCGTCTTAGCCGTAACTAATCCTCTGTAGTACGGTGTTATCAAGCATAGTCTACAGAAGGTGAAGAACGTCGTAGAAGAGGAAGTGAACGGCCAAAACAGACAAATGTGGTCCTGGACCGCCATCGATTAATTGCATTAAGAGACCGATTCTCGAGCACAAGATCAATAGCCGATCGCTGGTTTGAAAATGAAGGACGTCCTGTAACCCTTCGTACAGTTTACCCACGCATTACAGCATTTGGATTGCAGTCCTATCGACCACATCTTGTGCTTCAGCTGAGGGCTCGTTATCGACAGCCGTGGTGTACCTTGCGACTGGATTTGGATGTAGAATGGCAGTGGTCTCCAGTGACGAATCCCGACACTGCATGGGATTGCACGATGATCGCATGAGGATCAGACGTAGACATGAAGAACGTCGCCATGTGCAGTTTTCTATTGAGTGGCATGTGCATGTGTAACCACACAGTGGAGATCTGGTATGGGGTGCTATTGTTAATGGAAGTAAGTCTCAGTTGGTATTCATCCGAAGCAATATGAATGCCCACCAATATGTTGATGTTTACCACCATATATTCTTCTATTCCTCGTGGCCACCCAGATCTCCCGACCTTTGATGGGTAGAAGGTTGAAGCAATTAGCCTATCCTCCACAGACTCCGGCATGAAGTTCAGATTACCTGGGATGCAATACCTCAGGGAGAAATCGACAACCTGGTGGTATAATAGGGGTGGTCTAGCACATTATTAATAAAAAATGCCTTTATCTTTTGTTTCATTTCTTTGAAATTTTAATCTACTTACTACCTTAAATTACTACCTTTGACTAGGAAAACACTTCTGATAAGTTTGCTCTAAAATTTAATACCCCTTCTTGGTTTTGCATTTTATATGTCACAGAGTATATTTGGAACATGCAACTGATGCAAGTGTGAATAGATATTACGCACGATATAACCATTTCTACGAAATATAAATCTACTACCCAAATATAAGATAAACTAAATCATATAAATATATCCTTGTGAAAAGGAAAAGCATAAAATATATCAAATATGTTAGTTAATTTGGATAATATTGGGAAGTCTATCATTTGGAAAATTATACTTTTTATCAAAGTGTATTTTTTTTCTCCAAAATTAATTTATTACGAAATAAATTTATTGGCAATATAAATAACGTTTGGGCAAATATCCAAAAAGATTAGTTAAAGGGGCAAAAAAAAGATTAGCAAAACACGAATTAGAACGTTACCGCCGGCAAGTTGAAAAGCCGGGGCAATTCTGCCGGAAAATTAACAATTCCACTCAGGATCGGCGCGCGAACATTTAGCCTAAAGAAAATTCTTCCTCCCGTGCAGAGAATTATTTCCAACTGGCTAAATCCACTTTCGTAATTAGACACAGATTGCAGAACATCTATTTCTGTAATTACTCACAAAATGATCCTAATATTTTATATTTATAAACTTAAAAAAGCTCTACAAAAATAAATAACAAAAACATAAAAGAGATAAAAAAACATTATATTTATAAAAGTGAAAATAAGTAACTTTCTAGTTTACTAGCTACTAGCCGGCTATTTTGGGAGTAAGTCAGCTAGTGCGAGAATGAAGATGATGAATGATGACAAATCAAACTTTCCACTCGCTCAGTACTAGTTGGTGAGTTAAAACCACATTTGGTGAATATATTGTTGTTTTTCTATTTGCTGAACTAGCAAATACTCCCAATTACTTCAATAAGAACTGACACACGACTAACTTTCGAGTTCTGGGCAAGTTTACTAGCAGCTAGTGAATTTGTCTGCTAGCAAACTCGCTGAATGTAATCGACACACAAATGAGTTTTTTCAACTGTGAACAAAAAGATAACTACAACTAACATTCTTAGTATTATCGTGTCAATTGTTGTGTTATGTGTACATTCAAATGCACAAAATATAAATCGTAATAAAATTTACAAAACAATCATTGTGATATTAAAAAAGAGACTTTTAAAAACGATCGTCTAGATATAGATCTAGATATAACCCCTGTAATTTTGATTTTCAGAATGGGCTGTGTTAAAAATATTTAATGGAGAAATTATTTTCTTTTAAATTTATTCCATATTCATTTTAAACAGTCGCAAACCATTAAATATCAGGGATTTTAGCATTTTAAAACGGGATTATCCTACAGGCCTAAAAAAACCTAATCTATATGCAAGTTCATTAACATTTGCCCACCTGCATACGCAGTGCCATACCAAAACTGAAACGCAAACATTTAATTAAAACGATATTGCCTAATTCTCACTCACTTTAATTAAATTACGACAGCCAATTTAATTAGTATCTATTTTTCATACAATGCATCAGTTACATACGCGTAAATATAGATTATGTAATTTCCGGTTGGTTCTACACAAAAAAAGGAAAGGAACGAGATAGAAACACACAAATAAATGGGAGATAAAATGGTAATTCGAGTAATTTTCTCTAATTATAATCTACTTTAACTAATAGAATATTATATCTACAAACTGAATAATTGACTGGTGGAGATAATTAGTTGACTAGATGTTGTTCAATTCGTGTAGTTTTCATTATTACGGATTTCACGAGTTATGGTTACACGAGGAATTATTCGGTTTTACATTTCAGTAGCGCATTTTATAGTCTACAGCTGCAATGGCATTGAAATTAATTATCTTATAAATCCTTGTTTTTAATGGAAGATTATAAATGGAACGCCAAGCGCAATATTCATGTTATAAATGAGATGCTAAAGAAACTTTATTTTAAAACAGTAAACACAGACTAGATTTTTAATACTTAGCAGAGAATATTAAGCAGATAAGACTTTTGACGTTTGACTATACTTCAGATATAAAACTGGACATAGAAGCCTAGATGAAGGGTACCGGCAAGGAACAGGGAATTATCCTAATGAATAGATTCGGAGAAAAAAAAACAATTTAGAGTTTAGAAGTTATAATATTTTTATTGAGATCAAAGTATGCAGTAACTTATACTTAGAACGAACAATGACTTAAAATTAAACATATTTACGTTAAAATCAGACTTTTCAGTTATTGACAACCATCTTACAAAACAAGGAATGTCGGCGTCACAAACAAAAACAAGGAATTTCAAATTTAATCATTAGCATCTTTGGTTTTTGAATCATATTTTTCAAAAACTTTGAGTTTTATAAAATACTTGTGTTTCTCTTGCACAAAATGGCATAACACTCATCAAATCTCTGTATTTCACTTCACTAATGTGTAAAAACCTTTTATATTCAAAATCTGAAAGCTCGAACTTAATCTTAGTGATGATTACAATAATATGATTACAATTACTTAGAATCGTCGTTTTCTGACAACAAAGTGCCAAAATTGTAATTTTCTCAGTGTAGTTCCAAAGGACCATGTTCTTTGGAAATCATTACTTCCGTTAGCTTTTGAATTGGGATCTTACATTTCTCCATTAATTTTCCTGCGGGAAATTTTTAACATTCTCTTACGACTTCTTCTGGAGCAATAACCTTGAAAGATTATGGTTTTGTCTGAACTTTTAAGTAGTTTATACCAATGAAATGACAATTCCTTTTTAGTTTTAAAATTAATCAAACCCATATTCTTATCACACTCAAGATTTTCTGCTCTAGCTGTGACATCTTAAGGTAGACTTCCGATCATAACAGCTCTGGCGTCACTTACTCAGTGATACTGAAGCGCCGACATAGCAATAGTTTTATGCACAAAGGAAACGTATGAGGCGCCAATCGAGTGACGCTGTGCTCGAATGGTGCCTCATATGTTTCCATAGTGCATAATACTATCGCTATGTCGCCGCGTCAGTATCGCTGCGTTATGGGAAGGGTTATTTTTCGAGTCGAGAAAAATGTCGCTGGACTATAAAAAAAAATTATTTCTTAATCCAGACCATCCCTCGCATTATTGGACGTTTTAATATTCTTTATTTAAGATAAATTACGGTAATTTCTTTCCCATATTTTCCGTTTACAAAATATATAACCCTACTTTGCAATGATGAATTTTAAAAACTAAATTTGCTAAAATCATTCGCGTTTTCCTGACCGTCCTCTTTCCCGGCCGTCCCTTCCCGAGAAAGAAAGAAAAAAGAAGATAAAGAGCTAAAATTAACAAACAATCAAAACTCAAAATTAAAAAACAATAAAAATTTGACCTAACTTCATGTTTTCTAACAGCTAACTTGATTACTAGATGAGGGATGGTCAGGAAATTAAGCAAGAGTTTGATGGCTTTGAAAGCTTGGAAGCTTTATAAGGCTTAATATGGTTTATCGTCCTTACAGTTTTAACTAGTTTATATATCCTTGAACCAAAAATAAAACTAACAAATCTTGATTTAAGTTTTTTATTTGTGTATATATGTAATTTGAAAAGGTAAAATTATGGGAGAAATACCCATGTAGATAATTGTCATATATTGCAATAAATATCATTTGTTGGTATATTTATTTATTTATTAAACAGGTGTATTTACATAATACCAAGGAGTCAAAAAAAATAATGATAGACAAAACACTTATATACTATAACATTTAAATAATTGGGCTGACAATAAAATATACTCCTTTTCGCTGAGGATAAACATGTGCGCGAACCTGCTCTTTTTTATTATTTTTTCTTATTTAATTTTTTTTTTTATTATGTGAATATTACATTTAATAATAATACAAATAATACATTTCACTCTAGCCTTGAAAAAATCAGTATGATGAGATGAAAATGCAATGAGCCATTTTCTCAAAACCTTGTTTTTATTGTTCAGTCCTTTTTTGTTCATTGCTTTAAAGTTTTCCGGTAATAAATTAAACACTTTACGACTAATGTACACGTGAATTCTACGTCCAATTTCTTTTTTTATTGTTGGTAAACGTACTTTGATATTTCTATAGCGATATAATAATTTATCATTGTACTCGTTTTTAATTGAAGCGAAATTGTGAAGCGCCGATTTCTCTAGAAAAAAATCTGCGTATACTAGTTATTTCTTTGTTCCTAAAGATAGTTTCAGAGAAGTACATTTGTTGATTCTTGAAAATAACTTTTAAAATCTTTTTATGAAGATGGTGTTTTAGAGTGTTTTCATAACAACCTCCCCATACTATGATTCCGTAGGTTGCTATTGGCCAGAAAAGTGCAAAAATAAATTTGCAACTACTGATTTTCGTTAAAAATAACCCGAAGTTTATAAAATAAGTAAACAAGATATCTTGTTTTTTTTTTGTAATATATGTGATATGCTCTGTCCATTTTATATTACAATCGATTATTATTCCTAGATATATTGTATAACTCACCCTTTTGATTTCGGGGCAATCACATAAACGTGAAGAAACGTGAAACACATTCCGAGTGTTACACATTTTTTTGTGAATTTGAATTTTACAAGTTATCAACATAGGAGCCATATGTCATAAAAACTGTTTTATCTAAATTCAAGGATAAATGATTTAAGTTCAGCCAGTTTGCAATTTTGTTAATTTTTCTTTCCGCTTGCTTTATGACATCGTAACATGACTTGCCTTTGATAATGATCGCTGTATCATCTGCAAATGCTACAATTTCTTCATGATTTAAGAGTGTAAAAATATTGTTAATATATAATAAAAATAAAATCGGTCCAAGTATAGTGCCTTGAGGCACACCGCATTTAACTGTATCTTCATGACTATTCGTATCACCTAGTTTGACGAACTGTTTTCGGTTACTCTGGTAATTTTCAAGTAATTTTCCAGCTTTGTCTCTAAAACCCATTTTCCCAGCATAAACAACAAAATCTTGTGATTGACTGTGTCGAACGCTTTAGCTAAATCTAAAAACACTGTGGTACAAGGCATGTTATCGTTTAGGGCATTATATATCTGGTCAATCACTACACTCATAGCGTTATCGGTGCTCATACCTTCTCTGAAACCAAATTGCATGGGATAAAGAATATCGTGTTTATTTATGAAGCTGTTGATTCTAGATTTATGTATTTTTTCGAAATTTTTTGCAAAATTAGAAATAAGAGAGATAGGTCTGTAATTCGTAGGATTTGTAATATCACCACTTTTGAAAATTGGTACAATTTCAGCTTTTTTAAAGAGATTTGGAAAGATATCTTTATCGATACAATTGTTTATTATTTCGGACAATGGCTGAGCAATGACATCTACAATAAATTTGATAATTTTCACAGTTATTTGGTCGATTCCAGAAGATTTCTTACAATTCATGTTAATTACAATGTCGGTAATCTCAAATCTACTTGTTGGCTTAATAAAAAAGCTGTCACTAACCACATTTCCCATGTATGTCGTCTCAAAACTATTCCCCATAAATTTTTCCGCCATTTAATGAACTTCCTAATTTAACTCATTTGCAATCTCTAATTTATCTGTAACGATTTTGTTTTTAAATAAAGATAAAATTTCATCAAAATTAGGTTTAGTTTTTGATTTCTTGCACATAATTTTGGTCTCAAGGAAATTCCAAAGGCATTTGCTGTTTCTTGTTAGGTCATTCAGCGTGTCGTTATAATAATTAACTTTTGCCTGCTGTATCATGGTTTTCAAGTAATTATTATATCGATTATATTTAGTTTTCAAATCTACGTCGCTCAGATTTTTTTTTTATTTTTTTATACAAGAAATCTTTAATTTTACAAGATTTTATCAATCACTTTGTTATCCATTGTTTCCTAGCCTTATCTTTATTTCTTGTCCTAACCTTAAACTTAGCCTTATCTATACAGGATAATATTTTATCAATAAATATTGAGATATTTTTTTGGTCGATAGCTGCTGTTAGAAAATCCTTTTGATTCTTACTTTGTTTTTTGACTCCCCTTTAGCTTTCATAAAAAAAACATGAGCTTTTGTTAGATGAAGTTTATTAAAAATTGATTGCTGTTACAATTCATCAAGTACCTTAGCCTTGGCTAAATAAATTTCACAGGAGCAGCATGTATCCATTTTCGGATAGCCAAAAGCTGTGTTAAACTGTGTGTTAAAGATATGCCTGTATGAGTCACACAAAGTTCGTTTTAAAAAAAATAATATTTGGAGAATCCTCGGTTCTTTTCGCTATGGGCACATCTAAAAACTTGTTCTTAACGATATCTGTTGGGTATTTGTAAAAACTAGTCGTTGGAAATACAATTACCGTAGACCTAGATTTGTTACCAGTACAAAACAAAAACAACAAACATTTCTGACATTCCCTGTTCCTTGCCTGAACCCTTCAGATATAAGGTCTAGGTAAACCTTTATCAAGGATGATAAGACAGAAAAGTTTCGATTCGATTCGGATTCGTATGGCAAGTCTAAACAAATACGGCTAATATAATTATTATTTTTATGTATTTAGTTCTTAGCTCTATCTTCATCAAATTGTCTTCCAGAGTTACAAATAAGTCTCCACCTTTGACGTGAAATTTTTTTTTGGAAAATTCGAACGAATTTATTAAAATGCGAACTGTTTTGCCTGTTTTCATTTAATTTTGAGTACAATGAATTTAATTGGAAGATTGGAATTTTAATTCAATCATGATCCGATATAAAGCGGCCATTTTGTTTCTTTGTTCTAAACCAATGAAAATCTCTTTGGGCATTTAATTTAATGAAACTTTGAAACATTATTAAGCACTTCCCAAAAAGCTATAAAATGCGAAGTGACGCCGACAATGTATTTGTAGAAAAACTAAATAAAAGTTCCTAATTTTTACTAAGCTCGACCTTCAACGTGCTAATTCCAAGAAACTTCATTCAAATTCGAACTGTTGTGTCGGTTTTCATTCCAAGAAAGAATTTATTCCAAGAAAAACTATAAAGATTGGAATTTTTATGAGATTAACATCGAGAATATAAACCATTTCTTTCATCTAAATCGATGATATTTTTCTGGAAATTTTGGAAAAAAAAAACTGGAATTTTTGTGTAAGATTACTATATTCGACCCTTAGTGTAAAATGGACCAATTTAGACTAGTCTTTCCAGTCTAGTCTAGCCTGTCTAGTCCAGTCTAGCCTAGCCTGTCTAGTCCAGTCTAGTCTAGCCTGTCTAGTCCAGTCTAGTCTGGTCTAGTCGTCAATTCTAGTCTGTCCAGTCTCGTTTGGACTGTCCAGTCTGTCTAGTCTAGTCTGTCCAGTCTAGTCTGTCCGTCCATCTCGGTAGTATAGTGGACAACATACCCGTCTGACAAGCGGGAGAACGGGCGTCGATTCCCCGCCGAGGCAGAGGCATTTTCAACTAGGGCGGCACTAACCGTTCCACCCTGATGGAATGGGAAATATGCGACACCGGGGTGGCGCATGCTGGAAGCCAAGTGGCAAGGGAGTTTAGTGAGAGGTTCCTCCAAACCACAAAAAGTCTAGTCTGTCCAGTCTAGTCTAGTGTGTCCAGTCCGGTCTAGTATGTCCAGTCCTGTCTAGTATGTCCACTCTATTCTAGTAACTAATCTAGTTGGTCCAGTATAGTCTAGTCTGTCCAGTCTAGTCTACACAGTGCAGTCTTGTTGTCAATTCTAGCCTAGTCTGTCCAATCGAATCTAGTCTAATCTATCCGGTCTTGTTTACTCTGTCTAGTCTAATCTGCCAAATCCTGTCTATTCTCGTCTGTCCATTGTAGACTAGTACAGTCTGTCCAGTTTAGTCTAGTATGTTGTATTCTAGACTGTACTGTCTTCTCAACCTAGTCTTTGTCAGTCGCTAATATTAAATATAACTAGAACACGGATCGGGTTAAGTCAGAGAAAACTTGGTTAGGTTCGTTTATAATAGTTTCTGTTAGATTCACAACAACTTTTTTAATTTATTCTGTTTAACGGGGCGTTTCATTTGCATCAAATATCTAATTATATGTAATTGGTTATGTTATTAAATCGTGTAATTTGAAATGTGAGATTATTCCAACTTAGCAAACCATGACGCTTCTTATAACCCGGGTAATCATTGACAAATGTTATTTAAACTATAAAAAATAAATTTATAACTTCATTAACTATAACCGTTACATTTTATATGTATATTTTGTCCCGAAATAGTTTTAAATGTAAAATTAGGACCAATTAAAAGAACAGTTTTTAATTAATTTTAACCTCAACAGAGATTAAGTATTTACTAACAAGTTAAGTAATATTTAAAAAGTTCCAATAACCAACACAAAATATACAAATTGAGATACAAACTACTTTGGGTAAGAGGGAGTATTAATAACTGCATAAAATTAATGCCTAAACTATTTTCTTGAATTACTGTTGAATAATTGAAAAACAAATATAATGCACTATACAGCTTATGTAGGTCAAATATAATCAAGTGAAATATTAAAACAGTAATTAAAACACTACGTAATTAGGCTATCTAAGCTTAAAGCTCATAAAAGACAAATCAAATTATTTGTGTCGAAAAGGGATTATAGACTTTTACTTTTTTTATAAAGTTTCAAATTGTTCAACCAAGAGGTAATATGAAAATCCTTTATAACAGTGGTGGCGAAACTTTTCAAATGCACGTACCAAAAATTCTGAAATATTATTTATCGATTGCCTGATTTGTTTTTGTTTTCTGAGAGGTTCTTATTTATTTATTTGAATTAATATACTAATTAATTTTATACCCAGAAACATGACTGACCTCTTGCACGCGTGCTCTAGGTTCGCCACCACTGATTTATAACATGAAATGTAATCTACTGTAACTAGTTCAAACAAAGTCATTCGAACATCAAATATTTCGAATTTTACAATAAACAATTCCGATGTGTGTGTGTGTGTAGGATGATGGAAGAATTGGGGTAAGTAAGGTGATGATGATGGTGTTTGAACCGCCTTCAGTTGGTTGAAAATAGCCGAGGCAAACGCATACACACATAAAGTTACACGCACGCGGGCCACCCTTATCGACCCGGTAACGTCGGGACGCGCGCACGCGCATCCAGACTGCCCGGTTACTGAACCAAAAACCCCTCGCAACACCCCGTTATTACAACTAAATATAACTTTCCAGATATACAAACTAAATATCTATTTAGCGGCACGAGTTCGCATTACAGCTGCGGAATTCTTATTTGCATTTTTTTTAGGGGAGGGCTAAATGAGGTTTTTACACCCACGCGAAAACGACGTTAAAAAATATGTGAATTTTTTTTAATGCGAAAATGGAAATGAATATCAAAGCGGATTAAGGATCGGGAAAAAATATAAAAATGCTACGGTGTAGTTAAAGGTGAATTGTTGAGGGTTTATTTTTTTGATGAAACGGATTTCATTTAAATTTTAAGTTACGTGAGGGAAGAAAATACTAAACGAATTAAATACAAGAATTTCGTTTATTAAAAACTCTCTGCATGTATCACTGCATAGTAAAAATTAAGTATTCGGTTTGTTATAAGTATGGGCAGGTTTTGAAAGGAAGAGTTTTTCTGTTAATATATTTATACGATTAAACTGAGCTAATGAATTAAAAGAATTGGCTATTTTTTACTACAAAAGCTTTAAATGAAATATTTTGGTATAACAAGAAATATCTATTATGAAATAAACTATATTTTGACTACTACAATTTTAAAGAATGAAAAATTAGTAATTGCAACAAAGGTCCGAAACTTAATCTTCTGGAGTCATTAGAAATGGAGTCATTAGAAACATAGCCGTAACGAGCAAGGCGACTTAATCTTTTCGCAAATCTTGCACAATCGTCTCCAGGTAATTCCCTAATTGCAGAAAAGCAACTCACCCCGCCCAAAAACCCTTAGTATAAATCCAATCAATCATCAATTTGTAATCGACTTGAAAATGATCGCCTGTCAGTCAAAACTCGAGTCGTGTTAAGGTTTTAAATTTATATAACTGTGAATAACAACTGGAATAAAATATAATCCCGAAACACGTTACGTATTGTTTTTTCTTGCCCTCATTTCTATGCATATGCTGTCTGTTTATCTGTTCCCGGAAGTGGCCAGTCACCTCCGACCTTTTTTTAAATGGAAAGGTATGTCAAGTGACACCTCGTTTGAAAGATCTCTTCGCAAGGAATACAACACACTATTTATTTCTTGAATATTTTAAGCCCACGTGATAAAAAAATACAGTTGAATAGTTAGTCTCGTTGATTACACAGTTGATAAACAGTTGATCAGTATAACTTGAATACTATTTATTTTGTTACTTGGAGTAACAAATGTTCAAAATGGGCACCGTTTCTTTCTTGGCAAAGTGCAAATCAAAGATAACATGCATCTCTAATGTTTTGTAACATTTCTGGTGTGACTTGCCATATTTCATGCCTAATACGTTGCTTAAGGTGCTCAATGTCGTTCGGTTTGGTTACATAGATCTTACTCTTTAGATATCCCCACGAAAAAAAAGTCAAGGCGACTGAGATCCAGGGATCTCGCTGGCCATTCATTGTGACATCTTCTTCCAATCCCTCCATTGGAAAAAAACTTTAAATATCCACGAACAGTCACAGCATAATGGGGTGGAGCTCGGTCATGTTGATATCATATTCGTTCATCAGATAAATCCTGATCTAACGGATTTGGAAACAAAGTGGCTAACGCTGGCACGAGGTCGTCATGAAAAACGTAATATATGTTCCTTCATCAAGATTACCATCGAAGAATACTGTTCCTACAATCTGATCACCTGTTATTCCAGCCCATACATTGACTTTTTGCAGAAACCGAGTATGAGTTTTTCGCATCCAATGAGGGTTATCGTCAGCCCAATAACCACATTTTTATTAACGTCACCATGTAAGGTAAAAATACTTACGTCGGAAAAAAGAATTGACGATAATGAAATCTGGTTATTGTCGATCAGGTTCATCATTTGCTCGTAAAAACCCATCCGCCGTCATCCTCCGTTAATTCTTGGAGTTCCTTCGTCATCTTGTAAGGATGCAGCTTGGCTGATAAATTTTTCGGACAGTAGTATGACTAATCTCGTTGAAATGGGTCAGTTGCCTGGAGTCACCAGATTTTCTTGAAGAGTTAATAATACGTTTAACCTGGCATCTGCTTTAAAATTGGGATTTTGTTGTCTCGGCACAACCCTGACACGACCCAAATTGTTGTATTGTGTCTCAATTTTGCATATGGTACCTTAGCTAATGGGTGGTAAATCCGGATGCTGCTCCCGAAATAACTGAGCAACCTCAAGCTGACTTCGTCTTCTGTTACCATAACCGATCATCACAAGAATCTCGATAAGGAGATTTTAGGTTAAATACAGAATTTTAGAAACTACTTTAACAACTTGATGAGCATATGCGATTGCTTTGGTGACTATTATTATCACAAGTAACTAAGCAACGTGGGCTCCAAAATATGTCAAAAACATACAACTTAACTTTACGCTGTAACGTGTTCAACGTAAAAGTGGTTTTCTTTTATTTTATCACTTGGGCTTTGAAAATATTCAAGAAATAAATAGTATGTTGTATTCCTTGCGAAGAGTTCTTCCAAACAAGGTGTCACTTGACATACCTTACCTTTTGAAAAAAAAATGATCGGAGGTGGCTGGGCAACTTCCGGGAACAGATAAACAAACAGCATATACATAAAAATGAGGGCAAGAAAAAACAATTCGTAATGTGTTTAGAGATTTTTGGCAAAAACCGCCTATATCGAAGTTATGAATTTTATTCGAGTTAGTTTCTACAGTGTATACTATTTTTACATATTAAGTGTGGTTAAAACATACATAATTTTTTAATTCAGTGTAATCGTTTATTAGTTGCAAAATATTTTCTAATATTAGCCGTTAGCGTCCCATCTGAGTTTAGCCCTCATTTTAGTTTCGTATACACTCCGTGATTTTGTCAGTTGAGTTTATGTATACCCATTTTTTAACGAACAAGTTATTCAATTTATTCATTGCTGAACGATTTGTTCAGAAAACATATAGCAATTATGCGTACGTCTTCTCATGTAAACTTAGAGCTGTTCAAAATCGGGGATGAATTTATACGGATTTATAAATTGGTATCGTCACAAATTCTCACTGATATAGTGCCCTTTCATAAACAATTACTAATAATTCTCTCTAATCACTTCGAAATTAATATGAATATAATTTTAATTTTTCATTAAATTTATATGAATTTGAATAAGTTTCCTTTTGTAGGACCATTAATACAAAGGGCAGTGAATATATGTAAAATAAAAAATGCAAAGATATAAATACATATAAATATTTAAATTTAGCTTTTTGTGAATTTAATTTTATTTAAATTTTGGCCTTATTTTATGCAGTGAAGAAGAGAAAATGAGGAAGATGTGAATTAAATTTAATCACAATTCAAATTTTAATAAAAAACTGTCTGCGGTGAATACATTATTTGCAGTTGAAAAATATAAAACAGTATATTATTTATGTAATATTAAGTATATTTTAAGTCAAATTGAAAATATGAATTTTAAAGTAAACAAATAAATACAACGAAATATCAAGAAATTTTTTATTCATTTGCTTACAGCGAAAATGCTCGGCCTAAATATATCGGAAAAGACAAATCGTTAGCTCAATATTAAACGGTTATATATGACAAGATTTATTTAATTCTTAAGAAAATTATTTCCTTCAAAGTACGAAAAGTGTTTGCGATGTGATTCTGAATATCCTCGAAGATCGTCGTGATTAATTAACATTTTAATGTGATTTGCTTAATAAGATGTTACTTTTTCAACATAAAAAAATCATTATTTGTGTATTTGACCAATTTGAAGCTTTAATATTTGTGTTTTGTTATTTTATACTTGATTTTCTTCAATAAAATGAAAGTTTAGTACATATTTAGTACTTACTTTAATATTATTATAACTTTAGATTAACTAGTTTCGGCTCTTTATTTATATTAAAAATTAGCCATCATCAGGGAACAATATGAACTTTTATATTTGAAAATAAAAACTAAAACTTTCAATTCGTTATATGTCGATCAACATAGAACAAATTGAAAGTTTTAGTTTCTATTTTTATTTTCAAATATAAAAATTTCATATAGTTCCCTGATGATGGCTAATTTTTAATATAAATAAAGAGCCGAAGACTAGTTAGAAATAATAGTAATTATTCATTCTCTTGAAGAAAATCAAGCATAAAATAATAAAACACAAACATTTAAAAAAATCAATCAAGGAATAAACTATATTTTCCCTACAACAATTTTCAATCAATGAATCAATATTTGTTAATATTCATTAACTTATAATTATTACATTATAATTTTGACCAATAAAAATTTTAGGCCTTAAGCTAATAACGGGCTATTACTTCCAATATGCATTTATTGCTTTTAATGCCAGGTTGAATAACCGATTCAGGGTCAGATCATTTAGATATCACAATTTTATCACAATTTCTATTGTTCCAATGAATCGGTTATTTTTTCCGACAGTCGTTTACAGTAAGAAATCAAATACATTGAGTCTTCTCTTCAAAAGTTATATTTTAATAATGTATATATATATTTTATTTATACATATACATATATATATATATATATATATATATATATATATATATATATATATATATATATATATATATATATATATATATATATATATATATATATATATATGTATATATATATATATATATATATATATATATATATATATATATATATATATATATATATATATATATACATATATATATATATATATATATATATATGTATATATATATATATATATATATATATATATATATATATATATATATATATATATATATATATATATATATATATATATATATATATATATATATATATATATATATATATATATATATATATATATATATATATATATATATATATATATATATATATATATATATATATATATATATATATATATATATATATATATATATATATATATATATATATATATATATATACATTTCGTTAACAATGTAATATATCCTAATGGGTATAGTCGTTTACGAATTCAATAGGGAATATGCGGGAATTATTTTATATATATATATATATATATATATATATATATATATATATATATATATATATATATATATATATATATATATATATATATATATATATATATATATATATATATATATATATATATATATATATATATATATATATATATATATATATATATATATATATATATATATATATATATATATATATATATATATATAAAATAATTCCCGCATATTCCCTATTGAATTCGTAAACGACTATACCCATTAGGATATATTACATTGTTAACGAAATGTATATATATATATATATATATATATATATATATATATATATATATATATATATATATATATATATATATATATATATATATATATATATATATATATATATATATATATATATATATATACATTTCGTTAACAATGTAATATATCCTAATGGGTATAGTCGTTTACGAATTCAATAGGGAATATGCGGGAATTATTTTAGTATTTAATTATAATAGGGAAGGGATTTAAATGTACCTGATTTTTCTATCCACGATACTTCGTGGATAGTAATATCCAAATAATTCCCGCATATTCCCTATTGAATTCGTAAACGACTATACCCATTAGGATATATTACATTGTTAACGAAATGTATATATATATATATATATATATATATATATATATATATATATATATATATATATATATATATATATATATATATATATATATATATATATATATATATATATATATATATATATATATATATATATATATATATATATATATATATATATATATATATATATATATATACATTTCGTTAACAATGTAATATATCCTAATGGGTATAGTCGTTTACGAATTCAATAGGGAATATGCGGGAAATATTTTATATATATATATATATATATATATATATATATATATATATATATATATATATATATATATATATATATATATATATATATATATATATATATATATATATATATATATATATATATATATATATATATATATATATATATATATAAAATAATTCCCGCATATTCCCTATTGAATTCGTAAACGACTATACCCATTAGGATATATTACATTGTTAACGAAATGTATATATATATATATATATATATATATATATATATATATATATATATATATATATATATATATATATATATATATATATATACATTTCGTTAACAATGTAATATATCCTAATGGGTATAGTCGTTTACGAATTCAATAGGGAATATGCGGGAATTATTTTAGTATTTAATTATAATAGGGAAGGGATTTAAATGTACCTGATTTTTCTATCCACGATACTTTATGATCTTGACATTGCACCTATACCATTATTTTCTCATTTAGTTTGTATTTAATGCCATAAAAGTATCAAAAAGTCCAAAATATGCAAGCCAAATTTAGGAAAAGCATCACCATTGGTCGTAATGTTATGTGACGTGCACATTGACATTTATCAGCATAGATGTAGGTAGGGTGGACTATACACCTCGATTGGAAGTTTGTCAAATACTTTATCTGGTGTACTTATAATGCATTCCGGTACTATACAATACCTATAAAATGGTTTTTTAGCTTTTTTCATGATCGAAATAGCAAATTCAAACTGAAAATCCTTAACTGTCTACGCAAATAGACTATGCAACTCTGAATGTCAAGTGGTATGCGACGTCATCTAAAGCGCGCGATAAATGAGACCGTTCAAACAGGTCAAATTTAATCGGTATTTTATATATATTTAAAAAAATTATTGTGATTATTGTGGTATGCGACGTCATCTAAAGCGCGCGATAAATGAGACCGTTCAAACAGGTCAAATTTAATCGGTATTTTATATATTTTTTTAAAAATTAATTGAAACTCTTTCAACAATATTTATATTTTTTACTATGTTGAGAGGAAGCAAAAAGTGAATTAGGCATATAAAAAAACTAGATGCATATTCCCTAATCACAGGTTATTTGTACTGATGACCGAATGAATCTCATAAAAAAGTAACATGTTTTTGAGCGATTAAACGAGTTCCGATAAGATGTTATAAATATTAGCAATCCATCTACACCTCCACTCGTTACTTCATTCTCTTCAAAATTCTCGTGTGAAATTCTCATCATGATACGTCAATTTGACCAAAAGAATTCATAATATAACCAAAGTTCGAAAGTACGGAAGTTACACCGACAATTAAACTGAATTGTTCCGTATACGTATAGTTAAGACAATTAAAAGTCTAAGAAATAACGCGTTTTGTTACTGAAAAGGGTGCAATTTTACGGTATTGAAAAAATATGGTACTGCAATGTGCGAATTGCACACAATAAACTTTAAAATTAAGAAAACGTAATAATAAGAATTTTAAAAGGTTCACTTTAATCGATTTTATTAACTTTACTTTTCAGGATCTATGGTTAGGGCTTCACACGACAACGATATTTTTCTCGTCTCGTCACGTCCTGTAAAAGGGAGACGAGACCGTATGTGGTCTCACTCTCGCGAGAACGAGAACGTATGAGATCTCGCTCGAGAGAGAGCGTATGTGGTCTCGCTCTCGCGGGAGACGAGAGTCGTTTCTCATCTCGGTAATACTTTCCCTTCAATCTTTGACTCTAATACCGCCAGCCGTAATATTTTCTTGCATACATTTGCACTGCGGGCTTGGGCAAGTTATATTTCATGATATAACAATTCTGTGGTCGGCGCTTAAAAGGTCATAAGTAGTATAATATCTAAACTGAACTTAAGTCTTTTTAAGCGCCGACCACAGAATTAAAAGAGTAGATTTCGTAATATGAAATAGATGTCGTAGACAATCCCAAATTATGCTCGTTTCTATTATGAATTTTAAATAGTCAACAAAATAGAAGGCTTATATAAACAGACATTTATGGTTTGTTATCGCTACATTTTCATGTGGATGGAACAAGCCGAATTTCAAATATAGTATACAAATGGAAATTGTATGTAAAGAGAAATTTATGGTTTAGTATCGCTAGGTACATTTTCATGCACTAAAATGTAATTTTAAAAAGGTCATTTTATGTGAGATATTTTTATAATTATATCCATATTTTTACGATTTCATATGAAGATATTTTGAACTTCAGTTGCAGCAAAAATGTCGTTGAGTGAAGGTGTTAGTAGTGATAACCCTAATAAAAGGCCAAGAGTAGATGAAAGGGCTGACGCATTAAGTGAAATTCAACCAGTTAATCAACAGTGTTTAACAAAAAATACATCACAATCAAATGATATCAAAAAATATTGTTATTTATTTTGTGACATCAATTTTTTTTTTAAATTTGAATTAATTAAAGGTGAGAAAAAAACAATATGTTTAGTATGTGAAAAATCTATAATAAGAAAAAGAATTAGCAGAAAAGACAATAATACGACAGGTATGAAAATACATTTATTAACTGCTCATTCGAAGGCCTACGAAGAAGTTTATGGCACGTCTACATCGATTCAAAAATCAGTGTCCTCAGCTCCGAAAAAGTGGATTGATATATTTTCTGAACAGGTAATTTAAGATAATTTTGATATAACCAATGTTATTAACAAAGCGACAACTCACTAGATATAAACCCTATAAATTGTCAAATTGTTCTGGAAAATGTTGATTGACATTCAAATGTTGATGGCTGCTCGTTATGTCTCTCGTGGCAAAAACATCGTAAGTGTACGATTGATTTTGAATAGATATTATAAAAAGACTAAATCATCATTTTTTTAATGCGGATTACTCTACGTTAGAAGTAGAAATAGAGTTCTAACGGAGGTCTTTTTTGCGGAAGCAGAGGCGGATGCGGAGGTGAAGAGCTTAGCCTCAACAGATGCGGAGGTGGAGAAAAAATCAACAATTATTTACAAATGAAATAAAATCTACCTAATCATATTCGATAGATTCGCTTCTACTCTGGCTCTTTTGGCAGTAGAAGCTTGGTCATCACCAATTCCATTTGCATATCTTGCAATATCAATGCCATGATGCCATGATGTCAAAAAGTCATGCAGCGTTACCAAGCGTAATAGTTCGGACTGAACTTGTTCTTTAATTATTTCATTAAAAAAACTTTAATTTATACCTTGGGTCCAAGTATGTAGCAAGTATGTGTTCGATTAGTTTTTGAATAATTAACAGTTATAGTTGGTGGACTGTATAACTCACATTAGGCATATTTGTCAAATGCATTGCTCCGACCATATTTGATCCACCATCTCTTACAAAGCAATGTAAATGCTCGTCATGAAATGGTCACAAATTATATCACCGGTATGGCGACCATGAAGTGAGCAACATTTTAAAACAATTTGTCTACGAGTCTTCAGAAATCCCAGTGTCGTTAGGTTCATAAGCGACACATTAGTTAGCACTTGGCTCAGACCAAATATGCGTAATGAATGTCAGTTTTAGAAATTTTTTAAGCAGTTATCTAATTTTGGTAGCCCTCATAATTGATTATTTGGAAAAGCAGTTTGCATTACGCGACGAAAACTAATGCCAGTGATAAAATGGAACGGCAGATTTTTTAATGGAATCATTTCTCCGATCATATTGTCCATGTTTTTTGCTTTGGGGTGTGATGTATCCTAGATTTGATTTTTTTTAATATCCTTCTATGGACAATTGCCGTTTTGCTTGTTGTAATGGTTAACTAACGTTCCATGATTCAATTTCAACGTTTCTCGTTCTACCTCAATTTTACAAAATTCTTCATATTTTTCTTTATGCATGGATTTTAAATGCCCTTTCAATGACGTTGTAGCCGCCGTTTTCTTGAATACTTTTTGCCATATATTTTGCCATTATTATCCATTTCTAAACAATACCGCCAAATCTCATTGGTTTTTGGCTTCATCGCACGATTTCAATAAGAATATCTATTACAAAGCTCAATAACAACTACGATCTAGCGAGCCCACAAGTTAATACATGAATCACGTGACATAACCTACTTACTTTTCCCGCTAAACAAGTAGAATTCTGACCATTTCATGCGCAAGCCTCAATCGCGCGTCGTTTCTTATGTGTTTAAGTAACGTAAACAAACCTCCGTTATAACTTCGCATAAAAAAAACACGGCGGCGGAAGCGGATGTACGATTTTTTGCGGAAGTTCATAGTAATACATACAAAATTATAGTGTGGGAATCAAATGTGTGTTCAATTTTTGACAGGTTTTTAGTATATCCTGTAAAGTTTGACTTTTGGGACGAGATTATCTAGATTTATAAGCGATATTTCTCACCGAAATGTTAAAGATTCGAAAAATAAATAAAAACAAAAAAAAATCATTATGTTTTAGAGAAATTTATCAACAAAGGATTTAGAAGCTTTGATAGTTGAGACGATGGCTAAAATAAAATTACCATTGAGTATTTTAAAAATATATATTTTGAAAATGAGTGATGATGAATGGTCATTACTTGAACAAATAAATATGTTTTTAAAATCTTTTAAAATTGTATCAGACGCGATATGTGACGAGAAATACATAACATTACTATTAGTTGTTGTAGCATTGTTTACTTATAT
The DNA here is from genome assembly GCA_944588485.1 of Phosphuga atrata. Lineage (NCBI taxonomy): Eukaryota > Metazoa > Arthropoda > Insecta > Coleoptera > Silphidae > Phosphuga > Phosphuga atrata. Next base: position 43,552,544 of record OX155893.1, read on the forward strand.
TAGAAATTGAATCGACAGTTTCTGAATTTGATAATAAACCAAACCGTAATGTCCTGGATGAAACTCTCTTGATTGATTTTCAAGCATCAAGAGATAAAATGTTAAAACGTTATAGAAAAACAAATTGGGTTTATTGTTTAATTCTGGACCCTCGACATAAAATAAAAGTTTGATAAAGTTTATAGTCCAGACTATGGAAAGAATACCAATTTTGAGAGAGAATACGAAAAGTTAGTCGTCGGTATGGAACTATATAAATATACTATACAATAATTCAGTTCAGAATAGTCTATACAATAATTCAGTAAAAACTTCAAAACATTGGATAGCTGAATTTGATGAGTATTTACTTCTGAAAAGAGCAGATAGAAATCAAAATATTGGTGGCGATGGAAGTCTCATGAAACGATTTTTCTCACTCTTTCCAAGATGGCCAAGAATGTATTACCTATACCTATTGAAAGATTATTCTCTACAGCAGGTGCTATAATGATCAAAACGCGCACATCATTACAGGATGATGTGATGTTATTTTAACATTAATATGTTTGAATTCTTGTTCATCTTGTGACTTAATGTGTAAAATTTTTGTAAAATTTTACACATTACACAGTAATTTGTGTAAAAAGATGCTTAATGAGTAACTTTTTTTCACAACTAACTAGAGCGAGACGAGATTTTTGAAACTCTCGCCCTATCTCGTCTCGTGTGAAGTATGGTATATTCGCATACATCCGTGTAAATGTCGTACTAAATCCCTATTAGTTAGAACCGAGACGTTTTGTTGTTATCGTTTTTGTCATTAGTTTTGTTGTACAGTATAGGGTATATGACTAAATACATTATTTCATCACAGATATTGTTTTATCACTGACATTATTTTATCACCGATATTGTTTTATTACTGGCATTGTTTGTCGCTGATATTGTTGTATCATTGATATTGTTTTATTGTGTGCGATTAGCAGGTACAACCATTAAAAATTAATACAAAATCATACATATTTTATGTCGACTTATATCGATTTTATTAGATATTTCAGGACCTTTATAGATCATTATCAATAAATCAAATTTTTGATTATTCGTAGATTAATTTAGGAAATGAGCAATTAATATAAAAAACCGAACAATTTCTTTGTCTAACAACTTATACTGCCTAATTGAATTAGTGTAAAGGACACAACAAATTAGATTTGTATATGTGATATGTCTTAAATAGACATATTATATGTAGTATTACATAATTGTTCGTTGTCGTATCCAGTTTACTATTACCTAATAATGTCTAATTTTGTTGAATTACTTTTGTTTCCATTAGTCTATTTTACGACTTACTCTATTATTTACAAGCAAAAGGATAAAAAATACAAGACAAAAACAAGGTTAGACTGTGTGGAGTTGTTATATACTTATATATAATATTTAGCCTAAATAATTGTGTATAAACCAATTCCTAAGAAGTTGTACTTCCTGTTTATATAATACGAGTATAGGAAGAATTTTGAGTAGCAGTTCATTAATTAGATTCATTCATTAGTTAGAATGGAAATTTGATATTTGAATGGAAATGCATATCAAAGGATTCATTTTTAAAGGATTACGGCAATGTATTTTATTTTAAAGTGAATCGTTAAGTTCGTGCGTTGATGAAACGGATTTTATCTAAAGTCGGCATTTCTTTTCAGCGCTAGGAGCAAAAATCAGATTATTATGGGAGGGTAGCATCAAGTGTTTCGCGAAACGTATGCAAAGCGAATTCTGTTTCGAAATCGGAAGAGACGGAGGAAAATCAATGCGGGGAGAAACGGTGGATGCGCCGGGATCCCGACACCTGAATCGCCCCCGTTATCTGACATTACGTCCATCGGAATGTCACTTTGCCACCCCATACAGAACCCTCCCACAATACACACAGAAACAATAACCTCGCCGCCCTTAAAAACACAGAATTCTTCAATTCTCCGTTTCTCTATATATCATTAGTATTGTTTGTTCCGTTGCTAGGACGAAAGAATATTGTCGAGGACAAAGAACTTTCGCAGCGTATTCGTCTCTTTCCAGTGCGTACATAAAATCAATTTACCGGATGGGAGAGGAAAGGAAGAAATAGGTAGGCAAGGCGATATTAAAAGCCCCGCCGAGACCAACCGGCGAAAGTTAGCGAAAGGAATTACAGAGAAATTTATATTGAAAAATCGTATTAAAGTTTCTTTTTGTATATAACATCCGAATGTAAGTATTACTCACCGATTTAGCTTTTATCAATCTCTCTTTGATAACTGTTGCATCTGAAACGAATGAAAAGAAAATTTAAATACAGAAAATATTGACGGTATTGAAATACGTAAAATATTATATATAGAAACAAACTTGAGATTTCTCATCAACAATCCACTCCAATCCACTCAACCATCAAATATTTGTTAAAAAATAACCAAATGATATCAAAAATAAATTTAAACAAATGTAGCAATAATTTATGACAATAATTAAAATATACCTTATATTTGTTATTAATATTGTTATTTGTTTCTATTACAATTCATTTATTTGAAAACTATATTTAAGTTTTTTGTGAAAAAAAATATTTAAGTATCTAACGTTGTTCGAATAATCAATGAAAATTATTAGTAAAATAAGGATTTTGCATTTGAGATTAAATCATTCTTCGTTTAAGACACCAAATGTGAATATTTCTATTTAAAAATAAATAAAAAATGAAAATCAATACATAAACATTTTCATGAACAGCCTTTTACATGAACATTTTTGCGTACGATTGCGTGTCAGATGCTGGCGTGCATGCAAAGGTATAGGTGCAAAAATGTTCGAATAAAGGGCTCAATTCACTCAAATATAAGTAATCTTTACTTATTCATTTACACATACATTTCAGTCGAAGCAGAAGCCGAAGAAACATTGATCATTTATGCACGAAGACCGTAAAATATTACGGCTCATGATTTAGGCAACCCAGAGTCGGAAACCTGGGTCTTTTTTGTAAATTGTGTGACATTTGAGCACGTCCAAAAAATATATTTTAAGTTTATTTCAAAAAAGAAACAAATTCTAAATTTATTTATTAATGTATAGATTCTACAAATTTAATTATCTGCAAAGGCATTTCACGATGGAACACTTAAAATCACGGAGAATATGACATCAGAGCAATTTTCTGATTTAAAATCAACGCCAGTATTTTATTTAGTATGCGATGATGCGTCTGACATTAAGGATACCTCATAAGTTGGATAAGTAGGGCGATATGTACCATTAAAATATATTCATGAAGAAGAATTTCTTTATTTTCGCTCGAAAAACAAACCTGTGGGGAGTAAATTAATTCCTCAATATCAGATATCTGGGCAAAACATCAAATTATACAAATAAACTAATATCAATTGCTACAGATTATCAGAATAGTATGACTGGTAACATATTAAAACATTTTCGTTCTTAGAGGGTTTCGAATACCCGGAGTTAAATGATGATCGAAAGTTCATCCAAAAATTTTATTTTGCTAATTATATGACATCTCTTAACAATCTCAATAAAAAGTTGCAAGGACAAGGCAACTCTAAACACATCCGATCACTTCGAGAAATTGTACTTTCTTGGAAGTCTATCTATGAAATCTATCTATATTTATTCAACAAATCAACAATGAATATATAATTCATTCTAGCAATTTAAAAAACCTTCTCGATGGTTTATCGCAGCTCATTAACACTGACTTCAGAAAGAAAGAAAAAACATTGCCATTTTTGAGACGTCCATTTGCTGTACCAATGAAATAAATTTTAACCCCTCGCAAAAGGTTGATAGATCTGAACTTGAACTTCAGTTATAGATTTTAAATCAGAATTTTCATTTTTACAAACAGAAAACTTGGAAACAAAAAGTTCAATTTATATTTGAAACATGGCCTTCCTCAAAGTTACAATCAACTTAAGCTAGTGGTATTTGGGCAATTTTCAATTCCACATATTATTGTGAGCAGATTTTCTAAATATATCTCACTCATGTTTGTGTACATTTTTATTAAATTTTTTAAGCGTAGCGAGAAGTTTCCTAATGGACAAGTCATCTTAGGCCATTTCGAGAAAAGCGATCCATAAACGAACCCACATGAGTGCTTTAATGACTTCATTATAGACTGAAAATAGAAAAATATCATTTTTTATACTAACATCCCTGCGGCTCTTATCAGTGTATCAGTGTAATGCAAATTTCTTCGCCGCGGCTTAAGCGCAATCAAGCAAAATCGTGGATAGAAAATTAGAGCCCTTTACACGAACATTCTTGCGTCGACGATTACAGAATTCAACATTTGTCTACAATAATGTAGATCAGTAGAGTTTGCACCTGACGCAGCTTACAAGAACTCACACACCGAAGCTCGATACGATATTCATTTTAATAATATAACCAAGTGTATATCAAAAGGATATTTGCTTTATAATTTTCATTTTTTGTAAATCTTCTTTTGTCTGCGGCTGACGATTTGCTGCACTCGCTTCAAATGTATTTTTATGTCGAAATTTATAGACTTTTATTTGATTTTTTTTATAAAATACGAAGAACTCAAGTGGACAGACAATATCGACAGGATCAGACTAGACAAACAAAAAAGAGAAAGAGTACCCTTTATTCGTCGACGCCAGAGCGTACGTATAGACTCTTATCAAGCGCGATATATTTCTGACGGCATGCATAAATTAGAACAAGTATGCCGATTAATCGTCTACGTATGGGCGTACGCGTAAAGTACTCAATAACGCAATATTAAAATATTATTAAAATTTCAACACACTTGATTATTTAGTTTCGGAATATTTATTAGTTTCGTCTTACCAGATTTAATTTGATCAAAAATTTGTAATTTTTACTCCATATTGATTTTAAGCCTAAGGTTTGTGGAAATTCCCAATTAGGTTTTTGTTGGCAAACCTCCAATTAAGGTTCTCCTTTTCTTTTAATTCCTATATATATAGGGCTTTACAGAAATGGAAAGCCTACTTAGGAAACGTAACAACGGAGAAGTACGAAAAATGCGAAAAATCTTGGGAAGCATTCAGAGAAAAGATGGAAAGAGACCATTTGCAAAACCAAGAACTATTCTATAAAGTTATCAAGGGTCTTCGGAAGGGAAAACCAATTGGAGTCAACCATATGAGAACTAAGGACGGAAGCATACTGGCAGACGAAGAATGCATAGCGAGGAGATGGAAGGAATACTTTGAGGAAATGTTAATGATAGAGCAAACACGAGAAATAACAGAAAGCGAAGAAAGAAAAATAGAAAGTAATGAAGAAACCGAAGAACAACACGCTATAAAGATCGAAGATGTAGTAGAAGCCGTGAAAAAAATGAAAGGGGGTAAAGCTGCAGGCCACGATAGAATAACAACAGAAATGTTTAAGAGCCCGGGAACCAAAGGTCTAGAAATATTAACTAGTTTGTTCAATAAAGCATGGGCAGAAGAAAAATATCAAAAGATTGGGAGCTGGGGATAATACTAACACTCCACCAAAAAGGCGACAGAAGAGAATGTACTACAGAGGAATTACTACGCTATGCATAATATCAAAATTATACGAAAGAATACTAGAAGGAAGGTTATTATTGAAAGAAACTGAAACATAACTAGAGGACTGGCAGTGCGGGTTGAGGAAAGGCAGAGGGGTGCAAGACCATATATTCTCCATAAAACAATTGATAGAGAAATATCGCAAAGACAAAATATTCGTGCCTTTCATAGACCTAGAAAAAGCATTCCACAGTGTCACAAGGAAAACAATGTGGAAGGGCTTAAAAAGAAGAAGAGTGAACAAAAAATTACAGCGTTGCATACAAAGTATATATGGGAACACTAGGAACATTGTGAGAACAGGAAACCTACAATCGGAGGAGTTTACAGCTAGGAAAGGTCAAGGACAAGGAGGAATCCTCAGCCCAGCCTTGTTCAATATAGTTATGGACGATATAATAAAGGAAGTAAAGAGTCAAGTAAAGAAACTAAAGGTCGGATATAAGAACATGCAAATGGTAGAAATATCAGAGAGCGCATTTGCTGATGACCTGGTAATATATGCGAAAAACGTACAAGATCTGCAATATAACCTGAATATATGTAAAAATGCTCTAATAGATAGAAATTTGAGAATGAATGCAGGAAAAAAATGCAAGGAAATGGTGATAGGAAAGGAAGACTTGGAAATATCAATAAAATTAGACGAAAAACGGATAGAGCAAGTGCAAACATTTAAATATTTGGGGGGTGAAGATTCACAAAAATGGAAAGATCGATGCAGAAATAAATGATAAACTGGAAAGTGCTGCTAGATTATATAATTCACTGAACAACGCCTTCATAAGGATTACAATTTTCAAAACTATTTTTAAACCCGTATTAACTTACGGAGCGAGAGCTGGGTGTTATCCAATCAAACAAAAAGCAAAATTCAAGCAATGGAAATGAGGTATCTACGAGAAGTGAAGGGGATTACACGAAGAGATAGAATCAGAAACGACATAGTAAGAAAAGAACTGGAAGTAAAACCCATCATAGAAATCATCAAACAACAACAATTAATATGGTTTGTCACCTAGTGAGGATGAAGGAAGAACGATTAACAAAACAAATATGGCAGGAGAGACCGCATACGCGCAGAGCAAAGGGCAGACCAAGAAAAACATGGGATGAGGCTGTGACAGTAAGTTACATCAAACTCTCTAAGGTTTGGACTAACAAAAATATAGAGCTTTACACGAGACGAGATTAGTCGCTAGTCTAAAAAATCTCGTTTCGGTCTCGTTATTCAGGAAAAAAAATTCTTTCCTTTCAGTCTCGGTCTCAACCGTTTGTCTCGTTTAATCTCGTCTTGTCAAATATGGCTTTTGTTAGGACTTATTGTTAAGTCTCAAACAAATAGTAAACAAACAATATATAAAACAATAATAAATTATTTTTTATTTGGCAGATAACATTGGTCGACAAAAATCTTTTTTTGTGACTAAATACGGATTAATGGATTAAATACGCCCTGTTTAATCCAAAATGTCACAAATGTCACACAAAAAAAAATTTATATTGGTATGTAATATTACACTAGAAAACAGAAAATCGCCTTGAAATTTCTCCATCACCTATAGATTTTTTGTGTTATGTGTTAGAAGTATGTGTTATACCGAAATAGATCCAGTATCTTACTTCAAAATGTTGTTGTGGACTAGAACTCCATTTGTAAAGTTAAAGGGACAATTATAAAGTTAAAACGATATTTTGTCCAACCCTGTACATAATAAAAATGCTTGTAACTAAAAAATTTTGAGTGGTGGGCAATTTCTGTTTTTATATTTGATTTTAGAAAAAGTTTTTAGAAAGTCACAGAATGTGCGTTGAACAGTGTAATTGGATAAGTCCAAATATTTATTATTAATTGAGCAACATTAATAATAACTTATTGGCTTTTTCAGTCGTGTACTTTAAATGAAATAATAACTTTTGATTATCTACCATTTTTAATTTTATGCTTTGTCACAGGATGGCCAAGAATTCAAACATAATAACGCTTGCCTCACATCATCCTTATAATCCTCGTCCCATTTAGCCTAAGTACGGCTGTGTGTACTTAGTGCAGTGCGGTTTGTCACTAGTAAATACATTTTTTTTTTATTACTCAAGTTTTTTAGTGCGACAAATGGCTGTTTTTGGCTGTATTAACACATAACTTGGGCAACGCAAGCAAATATTCAATAAAAATTTTACGCTATTTAACGCTAAGTTACATTTAAAAAAACAATTGAATAAATAAAATAAACACAATCAAAATCTCAATATTAAAAAAGTGACAGAATTTTTTTCATTGCAAAATAAAAATTAAAATTAAAGAAAACGTTTTAAAATAAGTGTAAATTCCATGGTGATACCGGAGACTGATGAGTTCTCATGACGAATCCACTCAATTGAAAACAGACAATTGAAAAAGCAAAATCTTCATTTTTGATTGTATTTTTTTTTATGGCCCCTGGCTCACAAAGTGTAAGACTGGATCAAGAGTGCGCTCGAGAATTAGATTTACCGCCATAGTTGCACAATATACTATTTAGATACAAAAGTATTTCAATGCACAATTTTTGTACAGTTAATTAAATTTTTATATAAATTTAGATTAATTCATGTTATATAAATTTTTTTTTCTCTCCATTTTCATTGTTTTTTAATCTTAGAATTAGACTTATGTTAAAACTCAATGACAAAGGATTAAATTTATGACAAAAGGATTATAATTATTTCCACCCCTAATTAAAATAAATTAGTCTTTAATCATTCATTTTTCATTAAATTATTTTTGTTCTCTCGACCTCAAAATATAATAAAAGCCACAACCATGGAATAAAATATTTCACAGATGGCAAATTTTAGATTTATTAATAAATTCTCGTAAATTCTCGGACAAATTTTCTGAAGAAATATGGGAACGAGATAAGGAGCGAGAGTCTCGTGCCTCTCCGTATGTGACCTCGGTATCGCCCAAATAATTTTCAAAAATATCTCGTCTCGGTCTCTTCTCGTTCTTACGAGAAGAACGGGAAAAAGTATCGTTCTCGTGTGAAGCCCTACCCATATATTTGAATAATAAAGAATTAAATTTTACTTTTACTCGACAATCCTTCAATTATTTGGTTGATTACCATTAATGGTTGATTACATATGAATTCAATCCAGAAATTTTATCAATACCTACAATTAATACCGCTTTGTAACAAACAAATTAAAATGTATTTAATATATCAATCGTAAATTGTATGAATTTCCATTGAAATCTAAATATAAACGCTTTATCCGTCGGTGTAATTAAATTATAAAAACACAAATACAAAATCAATTGATAATCAAATTATTTTAGTTATATTTGTCAAAATTGTAATAAAATATTCCGGTTAAACCTATTCATTTATATTATATTAAACAATTAAATAACAAAATATAAAATTAATCATACAAATATGTTTAATAAATTCAAATCAATCAAACCATATCTTTAATCAAAATTTCCTTCATTAGAATTACTTCCGATTGGCCTAAACGTTGCAGGAATATCTCAAGTATATATAATATTTTATCACACCATAAAAGACAAAAATAAACTACGGCATAAATGTGTAATTTTTTAAATTTCTATGCGATATTGTTTCCATTCTTTAGTTATTATTGTATCTTCAATTGGTCACGTAAAAATAAGTAGATTTGCTCGATTTTAATGCGTGAGCTTAAATTGGCACGTAAAGCAACAGAAACTGTTCAAAATACCAAATTTGTTTTTCGAGAAGATAAATGCAAAATACAATCAAGAAGGCAGTAGCAACAAGTGAATGTTTACCACAGAGGCTAGAGCGAAGAAATGTTTCGAACTAAGAAAACCAAAATTATTTCCTAAACCGAAATTCCATAAAAGATTCAAAATTCAATGTTTCAAAACCACAAAAATATTTTCAGGAAATTGAAAAAAAAAAACGTTTACAGTCGATCGAAAATCAACAATTGAGTAATTTCCTACCGAAACATGCTTTCCAAAGATCCACAATATTTTTTGCACTAACCCAATATAAAAGTAAATTTCAAATAAACAAATTAAGTCTCACCCAACATTATAACTATTGCGTTGAAAATAATGAAAGCATTACTCTTTAAAATTAAGTAAATTGTGAAGGCAATTTAGTCACGTAGAGGGTGTAACTGGTGTAAGTTATGTCTATGTAACTGCATAAAATACGTTTTAGCTGTTGGCAGGCTTTAGTAATCTGCATAGAAATCGGCCGCGGGAGGACCTAAAAGGAAAATACTGAACTTTGCGGAAACAACAACAAACACAAGATGAGAACAAAACTTGTTTTAATTACAAAACTCTCGTTCAAACATTCTAAAAATATATTAAAGGAATTCTTCGTCTAGACTGTTGTTTACTGGTTATTAAACTAATTCTAATACCTTCATTATAAAACTAAACCCAATTTTGTTTGTATGATATTTTAGAAGCGCATTATTTTTTACTTCTAATCACAAAAGAAAATATAGTTTCTGGTTCAATTGCAAGCAAAGATCAGAAGTTTTACGAACGTGGAAAGCATTAAACTTTGTATTTGTCTTTATAGTTTAGAAATTTTCATATTTAGAGGGAATGTTATTTAGGCTTACTATATTAGGTGGACAATTGGACCTTGGACATTGGACCTTGAAATATTTGATTAAATAAATAATATTTACCAGAAATTATAAATGTTAACAAAAAATGATTAATGTAAAAAAAAACATAATACAATATAATTGTTTACAAAATCGTTAAAAACTGTTGTTGGAAATATTATTTCATTTCGTATAAATTCCACATAAATGATTTTACAAAACAAACACAATTTTAATATGAAACAACACTATTTACACGTCAAAACAACGCGAAACTTCTAATCGTGTCGATAAAGCTGCATATTCATAAACGCGCGTTCACTTAATAAACAACATTTCCCGTTAATTACCATATAATAATATTTAAATTAGACAATCCATTATGCACGGAAAACATCTCCAGCCTTTTTCATTATATCGATCCTGCGCATCCACGTCAAGACAATTTGTAAATTAAAACACTCCTCCTCATCTCCCCCATCTGTTATAAACGGACTAATATAAAGCGGAGCGAACACAAAAAGCTTTTTTCCTTTTTAAGACTTAACACAGAAATTTTCGTGTGAATTACACCTACACTCTAGCGAAGTGGCTTACGAGAGAACATCGACATATCGCCACTGTAATTTCACTCGAGGTGAACGAAACGTAATAAAACTAAAGTTTCAAGAGAGAAAATTATGGCCTGAAACGTTAAGAGTTTAAGGAAAATGAGGGCAATCTTACATTGCACCGTTTATTTTTTTGTTGCAAAAAGGCATATAATATTATTGCTTGCTACATGGAAGTTTATTTAAATTATTAGATGTAGTGATGAGTAAATGAAATATACTATTTTCATTATGAAATACTCCTGTTTGTTTTTAGTATTTGAAATGGTAATTGCACAAACATTTTTACATATAAGTATATTAAATTAAACTACAATTACATTTTATAGTGTTATAGTATGTTTGATTTAATATATGAATCGCAACACTTCTGAAAATTAAGTTCAGCTAATACGGTAGCATCAAGGGCTATACAATATTTATATAATAAATTATTGTAAACGAATCTAGTAAAATATAATATGTAAAAGGTATTACTGTAGATTTATATAGTTTCAAAGTTCTAAATATAGCAAATTGTTTCTGGCACGATTGATGTCTTATAAATCAGTTATAGTGGGTACTTTGTTATAATTAGCGAGAAAATCAAATTTGCAGGTAGGAATAGTGTAAATAATATTTTGGTATAAGTCAGGTTTAATGAAAATGCGGCTAATTTAAATTGGAAACGAAATACCTAATAGATAACTTCTACTTATAAAATATTTACACATCAAAATATGATCTACAGAAAAAAGAAAAAACTGACAGAATAAAGCGATAGATAAAACTAAAGAATCGATTAGATATTCAAAAGAAACAAAAAGAAAATCTAAGCTTTAATGTATTAAAGACAGAAATATTTTATTTTTAGTTACAAACAAAAAGTTTCAAAATATTTACAAGAGTTAAACAAATCCGGAAACCCTATTTCTCCACGAACTCGCCAAAGGAGATGAGTCTTGAATCCTCTTCAAAAAACGCGAAAACGAAGAAAGTTTTTGACAAGCTGAACTCCTAAGAGCAATCCAAAGTTTATCTATTGCAAGAAGGCTCCTCTACTAGCCAAATAGAGAGGTCTTTCGAAAGAACCGTTTAATTAAATCAATATTTAAAGTGAAAATTAATAATTTTAACTAATCGTCTCTCATAAAATTAAAAAATAAGAGAATATTGCAGGGATGTTTAAAAAAGATAGAGGAACCAAATAATTTTCTTATTATGAAACATGTTATCTTTGAGAGAGACCTATTGGCAGCCACCTCTAGATCTATGGAATGTTTCTTCTAAAATAAAATATTTACGCATGTCCGTGAAGTATTTTCAATTTTACATCGAATAATATTTTCCATCGCAGCCAGGAAAATTTTATAAGACAGGAAAGAAGGCGAACATGTAATTGATTATAAAGATATTTTTCCAGAATGGCGAGACGTGAGAATTGATTACATATACGTGTTTTAGTTTTTGCAATCCATTGCATTTTAACATCATCTCCACAGAAAATATTTATTAAACTATTTTAAAAAACAAGTCAATATTCGAATTTTAACTACGTACTGAATATCTCTCTTGTATTATTTATTATGTCATACATAGAAATATGTAATTAGAAACATAGACAAAATATAATAAATCAACAAAAATAACTTTTATTAGCCTTGTCTCTCCAGCCTTATATGTCTAATCTATACGCACTTGCCTTTTTTGGTATTTATAATCAATAAGAACTTAGACCAGACAATAGACTAGACAATAAGAAACTAAGAACTATTTATAATCAATAAGAATCAATAAGAACTAAGAATAATAAAGTCAATTATAATACTCATTTTAAATTCCGTTTATGCCCCAAATAAATTTAAAATTCCAAACATAGGTTTATTATTTATTTACTTACATAAATAAATAAATGTGAAAAAATCTACCATGAAAATTCCTAACATCGATCCCTTTCACAAACACGCATTAAAGACAGCACGCCAGAATGTGAGAAAACACTTTTTCCCCTACTAACTCATGAACACACTATACTACAAAGTAGATTTGTAAACACCGGTCCATGTAGGTTTTTTTAATATTGCATGATGTTATAAATAACCATTTCAGAAAAAGCGATTTCTAAAAATTTTCTGCGATATCCTTTGTGAAAGGTTTGTCGTGTATACAATAAATTAATAAATAGAACAAACTAGGCAGACAAAAGTAGAGTTTAGTTTAAGTATTATTCAAGTTAGAATAAACTAAAACTATTTAGAATAAACTAAAACTATAAGTCAATACAGACAAATATAAGTTGCTATGTCTAGAAAATATGCGTAATAGAATATTACGAAAGTTAATATATACTACAACATTGTTATAAAGATAATGTATTAAGCAAAGACATGTGAAAAATTTGAAATATTCTTGTAGATAACGGTAATCTGAATTAATTATTTTTAAGCTATAATCGAACCAACTATATAAGAGAAACGTTAAAAGTTAAATGAAAAGATACAGTTAACATTTTTCTATTTCCGTTAATAATAAAAATAAATAAATATCGCAATTTATCGCAGCAAGTAGTAATATCAAAAGATGTAATAACAATTTTAAAGAAAGATTTACTCTATTGGCCTTACAAATGCCAAAAAACCCAAAAACTTCTTCCAATAGACCGAAACTCACGTTTGGAATTCAGTCGATGGATTGATTTTTGGTAGAGAGAATAATTTTGTCAACAAAATAATTATGTGTGACGAAGCACATTTGCAATTGCATGGGGAGAGGAACAAACAAAATTTACGTTACCGGTCTGCCGAAAACCATCAAGTTATATTCTTGAAGAAGAACGAAGAGGAATTCTCAAAAGGTCGTATATAATTCGGACCCTACTTTTTTTGAAGATGCATTGGGAAACGCAGTAGTTGTCAATAGTGAACGTTATCTGTAGATGCTACAAACGTTCTAAATGGATGCAATCGCTCAACTTCGATTACCAATAAACGATATTGGTATCAGGAAGATGGTGCAAGGTAATCCAACATATCTATGGAATGTTAAGAGGATTGTTTGCTGGTCGTCTGATTTCCCAGCGTGAGGATCAGTTGCGACCTTCTCGCTCTCCGGATTAGTAGGCCTTGTATTATATCATAGGGTCATGTTAAATCTAAAGTTAATCAGAACCGACCTGAAACCCTGCAGGACTTATATTTATTACATATTGTCGAAATATTCGACAAGTTATTGGTGTGATTTCGCCAGAAATGTGCCAGCGTGTCCATTGTTGCATCGTCTCAATCATGCATCGAAGGAAACGGAAGTCATCTACTCGATGTAATTTTTAAGTAGTAATTGTTAATTTAGGAGAAGCATTTCACTTGTTATTGAATTTTAGATTTTACTCTACACTGTTCAATAACAAATTTGGTGTCCAACTTATTTCGTTTTTTGATAATTGCAGTTTAAAATCAGGACACCCCTAATTTGTTACCCTTTATTATCGTCTAAATTCAACTTGTCCGTCTAGTCTTGTATGTATGTCTTGTCTCTCTAGCCTTATGTGCCTAACAGGAGATCCGGGTTTGATTCCCGGTTGGGGAGGCAACAACTAGGGCGGTTTTCACTAACCGTCGGTGCTGCCCACTCTGTATGAATGGGAAATATGCGATACCTGGGTGGCGTACACTAAAAGCCAAAGCGGAATAGGGGGTTTAGTGAGAGCTTCCCCCAAACTACTTTATAAAAAAGCCTTGTTTGTCTATTCTTGTCTGTCTTCTCCCTCTAGTGATATCTGTCTTGTCTATCTCAACATACCCTTTCAATGCGGGAGACCCGGGTTCGAATCCTGGTCGGGGAGACAATAACTAGGGCGGTTATCATTAACCGTCCGGGCTGCCCACCCTGAATGAATGCAGAATATGCGATACCGGGGTGGCGCATACTAAAAGCCAAGGTGGAATAGGGGGTTTAGTGAGTCTTGTCTATCTAGTCTTATATGTCTAGTCTCCTCTGTCTAATCTTCGCTATCTTGCTTTATCTGCCTAGAATTGTCTGTCTAGTCTTCTCTATCTCGATTTATCTACCTAGAGTTGTCTGTCTAGTCTTGTCTCTATTGTCCTCTTATCTCTCGAGTCTTTCTATCTAGACTTGTTCCTCCAACAATATTTGAATTTCGACTGCTCTGTAAGTTTGATTACTCTTGTATGTGCGTCTGATTGCTTTAGTAGTAGATCTACTACTATACATTGCCTAATCTAGTATTATCTGTCCTACCTGTTCTTTTATATGTAGACTTTCATTATATACAAATGTATCTAATTGGTATAACTTATTTAAAATTAGAACATATGTTAACGCATAGGGAAATTTAAGCTGTTAAATAGATTAAAAAAACTTTACCAATTATCGATCCCTTCATTCAACACGCACACAAGGCACAAAGTTGTCCGTTTCTCATCATGTACACATCTACACTAGACACTCCACAGCTATAGTACAGAGTCGGTTATTAGCACTTGTTTTCATCGCAGAGTACTACACAGGACAGAGACCGCATTGACGCGTACACAATGGACTTGGACTAATGAGAGCACTAAGGTTAAAACAAAGCCGCCTGCTCACGTAACTACCGACCGGAAACCAGGTGATAATGCGTGTACTCAAAGTGTACGCGCGACAAATTTTAATTAAAAAATAAATAAATAAAATGAACGTTTGTTACTTACTATCTCGAGGGAGGAATAGGGTGGAAGTGGAATTAAGCGAGGAATATTAAAAAAATTGGGGTTTTGTGCGAAGAAATTGCGAACGGGATTTTAAATGGTTAAATTAATTTTTAGTGTGATAATTCAGTTTGGGGTACATTTATTATTATTCATTTTGTTGAAATTTTTCATTAAAAAAAGAACTTCAACAATTTAAAAAATCCATTCTATGAAATTTTATGTGAAGTAAAATTTTAATTTAAATTTTCTAAATTATACAAATTTGGTAAACGATTATTTATAAGTTTTAAGTAAAGAACTACTTAACATAAACAGTAAAGTTCATATCAACAAAATGTAATCACTCAATATCCTTGTTTTAATTAGACGCTTCGCCAACTTATCTTATATCTACAAATCTAGATTATACGCAAAGTAACAATATTCCGACTCCAAGTTTTAATCTGAAATATTTAATGGATTCTGTGGTGGTGTGTCCGCTGTTCCCCAACCCTCAACCCTTTCTTCTGCCTTAATTAATGTGACGTCGGTATGGAATGAAACCGCAATTTTCCAACTTGGTTTAGATGTTCAACTCGCACCACCAGCATAACTCCTCAACGACATATCATTCATAATAATTTCAATTAAATAGTTTTAATTAGACATTTATGAAATTTTACATCCAAAACAGACTAGAGATTGTAAATTATTTATATATTGTTGAGTTTGAAGATTTTGAACAATGTCAGTAGATGTGTTTGCCAGTGAAGTAGTTGTTTTTAAGAAAGTTTTTTATAGAAAGATTAGTTATATTAATGATGCCAACTTTATTGACGATGTGTATACAATGATTTCCTAGAAATTATAGTCTTTGAAGAAAAGATACAAAAGAGAATGTTACGTCTACTAGTTCAAGGTGGGGAAACATTAATCGTAAAAGAAGATAATAAATACTTCAAATATGCCGAGATAGATAACGATAATTGTCTTACAAGTTTGATTATTGAAACCCTTATTTTATACTTGAATTAGAGTTTTATCTAGTTTAATTTTTGCTGTTTTTTATTTATGCTATTTATTTGATTTTCTTAGCTTGTTTATATTAACTAGAACATATCCATATTCCCTTAGAAGACTATGCAGTTAATGTAATTTCCTTGTTAAATAAATTACTTAGTATCCCAAAGGATTATCTATGTAGATTTCACAGCAAAGTGTAATTTATATACAAGTTTTGAATCCATATAGAAGGTAGTCCAGTAGTGTCAGGACTTTGCCAAATAGCATTAGGAAAATTACCACTAATATGCAAACTATGTAAGTCCTGACGTAACGGCAGAATTACCCTCATGATCGCCGAACGGGGATGTCGAGTTCAGATCTACCTACCACCCCACGGCCGCATCGGAATCTAATTAAAATCGCGAGGGGTTCGAGTTAGTGGATGCAGAAAAGATAATAGACTTCGACTAGAGCATATTAAACTGGACGGGATTAGATTAAAATATGGACGGGAATTGAGGGTAAAGGGTTAATTGAAACGAATGGGGGAAATATTAATATTTTAATTTCTATTTAATTTAGTTATATAAACACTATATAAACTTGTTACTTTTATGGAACAGGTGCCCAAACTAAATTAAATACATAAACCACAGTCTAGACTAAACATTGAAGATTAAAAAAAAACACCACAAAATATGAAGACTGTACGTAGTAGCAAACTGTCGTTAAAAATGACAGATACGAGAAAGATTTAGGTTTTATTACAGAAAAACTTCTTTCAGGCCGTTCTAGCCAAATAAGGCTTGTAAAACTTTCGCAGTATCATGACATTTGAAAATAAAACCATTTACAAAACTTTAAAACAATATAACTTCAGCTTCCGCCAAAACCTGGAAATGAATTTCGCCTAAAACTTTTTCGTTTTTTCTTCTCCCTGTTGGGGCATCACGCAATTTAAACTTCGCAAAAAAACTCCTCTATAATTTCTCATCGGGTTCGTATCGCGTTGCCATCGCCATCGCCGCAGCAGCCTCCGTCACCCTGCAGTGATTGATTAGGTCGCAGCCTACATTTTAGCCTCTTTTGTCCTCTTCTTTATTTCTTCCCTCGTCATTCCAACAGGGCGCGAACTGAGCTTTAACCCCATCAATATTTTTATTTCATATTAATCCAATATAGTTTACTACCTTTATGATAATAGCTGATTCAGCGCTCCTATAAATTCTGATCTTTGCTTGTAAACAACTGCACGGAGTTTTATTTGGCATCTTTATTTGAAGTAAAAGTTTTGCGGTCTCATAAGTTCTGCAAAGACTAGAACAAGTGATAATCGTAGGATGCCAGATCTGGGGAACGGTGGGGTGGTAGCATATCCATTCAGAGATGTAACAGCTTCTTGCGATTCAAGAAATCTGTGTGAAGTCTGGCATTACCTCTTCTCTTTGATAGAATCGCTATCTATAATTGGTAGAAGTACATCTCTGAATTAATTGAGAAATTGTCTGGGAGAAGATCTAAATAAAACAGTTCTTTTGAAATCCCCCCAAAGAGAAAGCATCACTTTATGAAGTGATTTGGGCAGGATTATCTCTTCTGCTCCACGATCACTTGCATTAAACTTTATTGTAAAAAATCTAGAACGCCTGTTATTATTCCATTAAAAAATCATATTCCTCACGTTTTAGCAACTAATGGCATATGTCGACACGGAGCAAAACGTGTTTTGTTATTCGGCGGGATGTGTTTCAAGCAGATTTGTATTCATTAGCTTCAAATGGTCTTACGGAACTTGCATTTTATGATTGAACATAATTTTTAAAACGAATTATCACATCTCCTTCATAAACTTCACACAACCTTTTCCTTTCACCATTAACAATGTTACCATTTCGCAAAATATGCCGGCTTTTAGTTAAAAAACTAATGATACTCGCAGAAAAAGCAAACTTAACCGAACCCAATAATAGAGAAGTCTAGAAAAACAGACAATACCAAATAAACAGAACTAGAAAGGGATGAACATAGAAGCAATACTAGACAGATAAGTACTAGAGAATTGCTAAAGAAGCAATATAGTGCTATGTAGACTATTTGGAATAGGTTAAATTTGTAGTATCTTTTAGTACTATGAAGTAGTTGGAGTAGTTAACATATTGTTTTAAAAATTAGAGCTTTCGATACCAGCATGAAATATGGCTTGAGTGTTTATGGGAGGAGTATAACGAACAGTGACTTAATTACGAGCAGATTGTTAGTTGAATGAGTAGTTAGTTAACATGAGATAATGCAGTGCCGATTGTAGTGGGAAGGCGTGTCCTCTTTATTGATCTGGCACCCTTTCAGTTTCGGTCCTTTTCTGGTTCGGGGGCGGCCGCCCGATCACGGCCCCCATGTTCGGAAAACAAGCGGTTAAACACAATGAGAGGGTATTCCTTCTCGGTATTTTTGCTATCCCCTTTTTCTCCAAACTCTCGCGGTTGGGACAATAACACCTAGTTGCAATCGCTTTTTCGTAAAAGGGAAAATAGTTTTGCTGCAGGGGAAATGGACCGAAATGTGATTTAGATTGTGAGAACGTTTTTTCTTGTTGATACAGCGGGGATGTAATTTAGTTTTTTTTTGTGGAGTGCACCTGTCCTCACAGAACATTATGTTGGGGGTAACGGATGCGTAACTTGTGCCTGCGGACGGTTTAAGTGATAAGTTTCTTATCGCGCTTTGCCACGAGTAATTTCAATTTTTCAGTTGCTGTTTAAGCTATTTTTTAATTTAAATTTTATGAGGAAATGAAGAAGCTAATGTAAAACGCTGTTAATGTTAACGTAAATTAAGATCTTTGATACCGAACATTAAACTTACTTAATAACGAAATTTTAAGAGTATTTCTATTCTACATGTCTCCACCCTAGGTAATATAATTTATGTATACCTGATAGGGCATATAAAGAAAAAAGGAAGGATATAACGAAAAGTGGAAGGATAATACAAATAGATAGAAACATTCGCGACGAACATGGTAAAGTATTAAAAACAAAAACATTTTTAGATAGTCACAAACATGATACTGCGGCAATAAACTTGGTAAGGTAGTCAAAAAAAAAACAAGGGGAAAATAGAAAGTGATCACGCACAGTTTATTACTCTATAACTAGACAATGTAATAACAGAAAAACTGGTTTCTAAGCTAAATAGACATTATTATATACCTATATTATAAATTAGTTATTAAATTTATAGTAATTTATTAAATTAATACTGTTTAATTCCATCATTGTGTGTTCTAGTCTACTTCTACAGATAATATCTGGTCAGCCAAATTAAGCACTTGAAAGTACTCTTACAATTAGTCAGTGTAACTATTATTCCTGCAGTCCTTTAAACTACATTTAATTAAATCTCGTACTTCGAAACTAATCCAGTTTATATCATCAATTTAAATTTAAGTGTTTTAATCCGTAATTCCACATAGCCTTCCAAATACCTATCATTCTTTTTTAATTGAAGCAATTTTATACCATTTGCACTTAAAGCCCCTTTTCCAGTTTATTTTTTTGCAACTCTCTCCATTCTCCACATACACATTTTTTCTCTACATACCCCGTTGTTTTGTTCGGTACGTGTGTTGGGATCACGCAGGGGGGGTGGACGGTTTTGTGTAGGGGTGGACGCTATAGGGGTTGTGCTATGACGTAACTGGAGGATCGATGCGAGCAGTCTTGCAGCGGCACCTGTGAGCGGTGGTAAGTAAAATGTTTTTTTTTTTTGCTAGTTGGACGTGTGTAAATTTTAAGAAGCCGCAGGCGTATTGTATACACGTGGTGTTAGTCACCGCAAAATGTGAAATCATTTGTTTTATATTCCTTTTTTGTTTTTGGTGTATGACTAGTCTGATTTACAAATGGAAAAAAAATAATAATTTTGACCATTCATCATTATCTTCATTAGAATCATCATTGCACCTTTTTTCTACTTTAGTTTGTACGTTTGTTTTTATTTTTCACAATTCTATATTGTTATATGAAAGGAAAATATATTAAAATAAAATCTAAAATTTATCCTTCGCCTTTCTTTTACTTTATACTAATTATTCCCTTTTCATATTTCACTATTTGTTTTTAACAATCTTCTTTCATCTTCTTTTGTATTATTTATCAGCACAATATTATGATTTATAAACCTTATTATCCATTTACATGCTTTACTATTTATTTTAACAATCTTATTTTACTTCAGATTTTTACAATTTATTTTATATTTCTGAATAAGCTCATCTTAGCTTTTTTATTTAGCTTTAATTTACTTAATAGCTTTAAATTTACTTTATAATTACCATTTAGTTAGTATTTACTCTACAACTAGTAGGTACTAATTATACAAAGGACCGACATATTTGTTTTCGTTCGTTATTCTGTATGACTACAGAAATGGACTACATGGAGAAATCGTTATATTCGTTATTTGCTCAATGCCAATTATGACAATCATCTGTTCATCTTGTGTATTTCTCCAATTTGTAACTGAGTCTACCTCGACTACAAAAATTGTGTAATGGTCACTAAAACAGTCAGTAATTTAGCACACCATGCGGATGAGAACAAACGATAAATCAAGGCAGATACAAAGAAACAGAGAAATAAAAAAAATCGTTCTTCCTAAAACTACTTACAACACTCATCAAATCAAAGAAATATAGATAAAAAAAAACTAGTTCAACAAAACAAGTGTGTCGCCTTTGAACGAACTGGTTCCAACGACTGGTCCGACAAAATAAGAATCCGTAATTAGTTAACCGAAATTAGTTAATCAACTCTCGTTGCTCTCGGTCTGGTGCCTCGTGCAGAGTATTGATATGTCGTTCTTAAACAAACGGGTTAAAACGAAGATTTTATTAAGCGATTGATCGTTTTAATTACGGATATGTTGTTGGTGTATGAAATGTATGTCGAGTCTTTAAGAAGTGGTTTCAAAGATGAAGAAATACATACCGATAGAACATAATCCAAGATATTATTTATGTACATAACATCCAAGATATTATTTCTAAACAATGTGAAAGCAATTATAAGTAATATTGCCAATGTACTCTTTTTTCAAATTTCAACTCGTTACCTACTGATTCATACTGTTAAAACACTAAAAAACACAAGTAATCACAATTATTCATTGGAGTTTTAAGTATTATCAAACTTCCCTATAAGATCATTCATTTTATTGTTAGAATAACAATAAATCTTTTAAATTTATAATTATAATCGGGTCCGAAAAAAGCATCAAAGGAGCAGGTTCGAAACGTACCAAAAGAACGATGGCGTATGTTCTTTCAATGTCCCCTATATGTGGATTATTTCATTCCGGTTGAGTCGCCGATTCCTCATTACCTGGTTAAATCTGACTTGTTCACATTTTCTAGCAGTAGCTGCCACTATAAGGGCCTTCATTGTGTTGGCCTTCCATCCGTTTGGCACTCTTGACCGAACAATTTCAGTCAATTTAATGATGCCGGAGTTACAAGATGTGTCAATAGGCATAGCTGTCCTGCATACAAAAAACGAGCGAACTTGTAGTGAATCTAGCCGGCACGTCACATTCGGACTCTCGTCAGTATTTTTCCGCACATCAAAGGCGCTTTCCAACGTTGAAAGCATACTGCTGTACACGAATACATGATTGTACTATTTATTAATTACTAAATACAACGTTGTAGTCATTGTTTGTCACATTGTGTAGTTAGTTTTAAATATAGAAAAAAAAACTGTATACTGGCTGCGCTTGAGTCCAAGAATGAGGTTCAAAATTGAGGTCACTTTTCAATCAAACGTTTCTGGCATTGTGTACCACCGGCTTAAATGCTTGACATATATGGGCAGGTCAGCGACTAATGCTGCTGTATGTGTGGATAGGCAATATTAGAAAAAAAATTGAAGCATTATTAATTGAAAGTCGAATTGGACACGTGCACAAAACAAAATAAAAACAATACTATCTACTAAATGACACTGAATTCATAAATTCACAATGTTTTAACCACACTTATAATATGTAAAAATATTATATAATGTGTTATTCACAGTTATGTAAATTGCAGAAAGGTCCCTCCCCCGCCAAAAAATCCTTAGTATAAATACATTCAATCATCAATTTATAATGCACTGAAAAATGACCTTTAACAGTCGATACTCGAATCGTGATAAGTGTCTAAATTTATATAACTGAATAACATTATAAATGATATATTATAAATTAGTATATTTTACAGCAAGAGATGAAAGTGGCGTTTTTTTGGTGAGGTGGGAGTTTGCTCACGAGCGCCTGCGAGTTAGCAATCACACCGAACCAGAAAAAAACACTATCATCTCGAGTAGTAAATGCAATTTTTTCTACTAATTTCGGTTGTAGAATTCATAATTCGACTTTAATAAATCCAATTCGAAGCGAACTGTCAGAACTGTCAAAACAAATTTAATTGTTAGTTTGGCCGTTTCCACGGTAACATATTGCATTCTCATAGAAGGTGATACTTTTCAAGTCAAATGTCCTAATTTTATTTCGGTTTTTTAAATAGTTTCAGGCTCGTTTTACGTTTGTACGTAAAATATTTTATTGAAAAAAAAGTGTGGTTAATAAAACAGTCAGTATAAGTATGGATTACCACATAGTAACGGTCGCAACAATCCTATTCAATATTAAATTGAAAGTTGAAGTCAAATAATATTGAAATAATAATACTAAATAAAACAACTCTCGATAGATACGAGTTTCCTATTCTAGATAGATAAGATATTTTAAATTATCTATACATTTATTTATAGTATATAGTATAGTATATTATATATAGTTGTAAGAAGCATATAACGTACGAGCGGAACAGTATTCACGTAGTTTACGCGTAACGTAATTCCGCGATTACGTAATTGCCTTACAACTCGAATTATGTACTATACTTTATCTACGACCACACTAATTTGTTTCTGTTTAATAAGAAAAATATATTTGATGTAACACCTTCCACCTTATTTAACTTGATAGAAATGAAAAGAAATACATTAATAATGCTTACATACCTTTTTATTTAGTACTTATTTGTAGTTTTCGTTAGATTTAAACGTGAAAAAACGAAATGAGTGACAGCTTCTATGTGAATGATGTGACGTTTAATGATTGTTTAAAAATCACGAAGTACTATATTTAAAAATAGTATAAATGTGCAGCTCCCAACCAATCAACGAATTGTAAACCAAACAAGCAAGTGTTATTTTGAATAACATTAATCGCGGATTGTTACATATGTGTGTTGTATGATGTATTTATATAATCCACGAACTGTACAATATTGGGCAATTACAATAGTGGTCGTAGATAAAATATTTTATAATGAAATAATGTAGTCTGTTAAATTCATCTCATATTACTTTGTTAATTCAATTTTTTTATAGAAATGTCTAGACGGAGGAAATTAGATACATCACACAATTTAAATCATCTTTTATTTTATAAACAAATCTATAAAATAAATTCGTCTAGTCTATTCAATTAATATCTCGTCTTTCCTACGTCAATGGACGTTTGTTCTTGAAAGTGATTTCTTGCACTATTTAAAATGAAAGGGTTGATAGCAAGTTTGCAAATATTTAAAATAAAATGTACCGTTTTCGTTAATTTTATGGTTAAGTTCAAAGTTTCGAGTTTATCTTAGTTTTTCTATTTAACCCTTAACCACCTGCCTCACGTCTCAGGTGAGAAAATTACTGCTACTTTGGGTATGAGAGACGTATGTCAGGTGGTTAGGTGTTAAGTTTAGGCTTGGAGATTTTTTAGAAGATTTTTAATTAATATTGAATTATTTTAATTATTGTTAGTTTCTCTAGTTTCAAGCGTTTCAAGTTTACTGACAAATGGAGAGCATATTTTTACAAATGAAGGAAAGTATTTACATGAGGCTTGCAACAACATCCATTTAAGAACAATTTTGAAAAAGATTTGAGATTTTCTTATTTAATCAGTGATTTTTTCTTGTACTATAGATTTTACAAATTACTGTGACATTAACGAACACCGCGTATATTTCTCAGGAACACCCAGCGGAAAAGAAAAACATGGAGTAAGGATTATAGTATATAAATCAATAGCTAAGTGTATAACAAACTTCGTACCAATATCCGAAAGAATAATGTTATTACAGATACATGTTAACCGGCAAGAATTAATATTATACAAGTATATTTCCCAACAACAGCTTTACTCCCAGATACAAGAATTACTTAAAAAACTACCAAAACAAGACCTCACAATAAATATGGGAGACTTTAATGCAAAAGTCGGAAAAGGAAGTGTAACTCCAAAGGACCATACGGACTTGAAGAAAGAAATGAGAGAGAGGGGCGATTTACTTGACACATTCGAAGAAGAAAACACGTTTTACAAACTGCCACCAAGAAAGCTGTATACGAAGACTGCTCCCGGACATACAACGGGAAAAAATATGAGAAATCAATTACATTTTGGTGAACAAACGGCATAAAAATAATTGTATATCGGTATACACATATCTATGGGCTGTTATTAAGTCATTGGGCTGTTATTGAGATCACAATCCGGTGGTGGGAGTTTTCAAAGTAACAATGAAGAACATGAGAAAGAAAACGGTTAACAAATACGATATATGCAAACTCAAAGACCCATCGATAAGTAGTGAAGTGGAAAAATATCTTAACAACGAATGCAGATCATTACAGGACGCGCAAAAGTTATAAGACGCCATAAATAATATCAAAGAAGAACTGCTAAAGCTAAATACTATTAAGAAGAAAACGTGGATGGCAGGCGAAATTTTACAATTAATGGAAAGGAGAAGAGTATTTCAGAATCAAAACAACATGAGCGAATATAATAATATAAAGGGAAACAAAATTAAGTAAAAATTAGAGAAGCCAAAGAGTCGGAACAAAGGAAACTGCAGTGAAATCGAAAACCTACAGCCCAAATTCGATATCTTTAACGTATGCCGAAAAATTAGAGAAGTGACAGGTAAAAATAGACCAAGAACAACAAAGAAACTAGTAGATGACACAGGAAAAATAATCCTCAATATAAATAACATCAAAGACAAATGGAAAAGCTATATTGAACAACTGTTCTATGACAATAGACCAGAGCATACTCCTATAGACGTCCATGGAAGGACTATGAGGAAGGTCCGACTATGAGGAAAGTCCAACAATTTTAGTAGAAG
Organism: Phosphuga atrata; assembly: GCA_944588485.1. NCBI lineage: Eukaryota > Metazoa > Arthropoda > Insecta > Coleoptera > Silphidae > Phosphuga > Phosphuga atrata. The sequence continues at coordinate 43,578,252 of OX155893.1, forward strand.
AGGCGAAATCTGCAATAAAGTCGATGAAAAGAGGTAAGGCATCCGGACCTGACAACATCCAGGCGGAGTTCCTTAAAATTCTCGACGAATAGAACATACAATGGCAGATTTCATTATTCAACAACATCTATAACATCCTCCGGCAACATCCCCCAGGAGTGGCATCCCCTAGCAGTGGAAACTTAACCTATCATGGATAGCAAGACAATTAGAGTGGAGTTAGCTTGGTCAGAATCGTCAATCAAGTTTTCAGAATTAAAAGCACGGTATGTTGGCCAGTCCTTCTTCCAAGAACACTGGATGGTGTTGCTTTTAACTTTAATTTTTCTGTGCGCGAGGTTTATACCCGGCGGCGTAAAGAAATGACACGTGTTTCCCTAGAGCGCCGGATTACTGTACGTGTCCGATTAACCAACCGCCTGATTTTCAAGATAATAATGTAAACTTATACCGGGACCAGTCAGCAACTGTAAGAGCGGAGGGAGAGAGGACAGATGAGGTGAACATTCTACGAGGAGTAAGGCAAGGGGCTCATGAATAGAGCAATAACAGCAAGTAACGAAAGATATGGCCCTAATATAAACATCAGCAAAAAAAATTAATGATTGTTAGTACATCACACATTGGAAATTGTCACATCATCAGAAATCAGAAAAGCATCAGTCAGAAACCCATCGAGAGAGTAAATAAATATTTATATCTTGGCACTACTCTAAACGATCAGTGGGATCATTCTCAAGAAGTGAAGATCCGTATCGAGTAAGCTGTTTTCAACAACATGATCCCTACTAAAGAGTCACGACCTCACAATGTTAACGAAACTGAGAGAATTCTGCGTAGTTACGTGTTTTCGGTTCTTTTTACAGAGTTGAATCGTGGACACTAACCGATGTTATGAGCAAGAAACTGGAAGCATTCGAGATGTAGTTATATCGAAGGATGTTGAGAGTCTCGTGGAAAGAGCGCATAACCAACACTGAGATCCTTCATAAAATGCAGAAGGATAAAGAGCTCCTCAACACCATAAAATGCAGGAAACTGCAATACGTGGGGCATATTATTAGGAATGAAAGCAGATTCCATCTACTGCAAACAATACTGCAAGGGAAAGTAGCGAGAAACAGAGCTGTCGGAAGAAGAGGTTGAATATCATGGTTGAAGAATCTAAGAACATGGTTTGCCATGACCACAACCGAGCTTTTCCGAGCAGCAGCAAACAAAGTGATGGTTGCCAAAATGGTTATCAACGTCCGGAACGGATAAGGAACTTTAAGAAGAAGATAGCTTTTACATTTTATCCATTTTGATGTACGTTTCTTGTACATTTTTTGAATGTATTCAACATTTACAAATATGAAAATAACAAATTGCATCGCGAGTCAATTTTTCTGCCAGACGTCTGACAAGTGTCAGTGTCCGACGCAAATTCGAGTTTTTTACTCGCTCTGGAACAGGAATCGGCAATCGGCGTAATAGACCTTTTCATAGTTGAATATTTTTTGTGCGCATGTGTCAATTTCCGCCATGTTATAAGTGCCAGAACTTTTTGACGTATAACCAGTGAATGAAACCAGTGAATGAACGAAACTTATATTCCCGCCTTTCAAACTTGATGCGCATGCCCTTAACTAACCATAAAAAGGTCTATTGTTAGCTATACTAGTAACATTAAAACCCTAACCACTCGTGGAAAATATTGCAAATTAATATTAATTAAACATTACTATTATGAAAAGTAAAAATTGAACGAAATATAGAAATCTGAAAAGATTTCCTAACCTTGATGTAGAACACATTTAGATGCATGATTTAGAAACTTTTACATGTTTAGACTAGTTTCAAATTTTTATAATGATTCGTTGAGTCAGAGCCATGTGGTCAATGTGGACTACTTTTACTGGGCTCTGCTAAATGAGAAAGAAAGCATTCAATGAAAATTTAGAATATATTTCACTTAAAGGATCACATCATAAATAAATTTTCGTAAATTTCTTTTGAAATATGTATTTTGCGAAGTATGTATTCAGACTTTGGGGCACCGGTAAACGAAAAATTAAAAAATGCAGATTATATTGCAATCTAGCTGCGTATAATCCAATATTTTATTTAAAAATATATTCTCGCGTATTGCTAATGACAGGGTAATTTGTTATATATTTCCGTGGGTAATAAAGTCCACTTTGACTAATTTAAATTTTATAATATTTATGTTATAAATTTAATTGTTTCATGATGTCATTAAATTCAATTTGAAATCAAAAGCACCACAAAGCAAATTAATTCGATTTTGATATAGACAGCCAATGAAATGTGGCGCTAATTACCCTAATCGATATCTCGTTCAATTATTTCAAACCCGCATAAATATTTTTTGTAACTACAAAATATTGTTTTGTTTCTATAACAAATCCGTTCTACATATTCAACTAAATATTAGTTCTTATTAAAGTTGTTTATTACACATTCTATACATTTTACGTATCTACGTAAATCTCATTTAAATTATATCGCCAACAGATATTAAACTAAATTAGAAACGGATAAGAAATAAATTACAGATATTTTTAGATGAGTTAATATTTAGTATATATTTAACAGAATTTAAGATATGTTTGGTACTAACATATTAACGCCACCAACGCTATATATTGGTTCGAGAGTTCGCGCTGCCGCGCGTGTGTTGTCTTGATTTATCTGTCCGCTTCGCGGCGGGTAACCTAATCTAACCGGGGTTAAAAAATAAAGTATTTTGAGTTTTAAAAATGTTTTAATTTTAAATAAAATGTTTTATTTTATTCTTTATCATAAAAAATTTAGGTGTAGGCATTTAAAAATGTAGCGGCGATGGCGTTAATACGTAAGTACCATATGTTTAAACTAAATTTTAGTGAACTTTAGAAAGTATATGCGTTTCTTTATACGAATCTCTTTAACTATATTTTTAGCCAGCCAACTTCATTTAAAACTTATGACAAAAATTTCATATTTATGAAGCAAAAAAAAAGGAAATTAACGATTCATCATAAAATAAAGTTATGCAATATAAACTACATAGATATACTACTAGATGCGGTTTTTAAAGGTGTTAGTTGTATATAGTTATTATTACAAATTAAATAGATTTAGGGTTTATTTAAAAATAATAGTCCAAAAATTTACACTATAAAACATTATTTACAAAGCAATTTATACTGAACTATGGATAAGAAGAAATATTTAAATGTTTACATAGGGTTATCCACTAATAGTGGGATAAACGACAAAGATCTCCAGCTCATAATTAATCTATATTGGAATCGATATGCAGCCGTGATGGTAAAAAATGAGAAATCTGAGACAGAAAAGGTATGCCGAGGAGTGAGACAGGGCTGCATTTTGCCGACATTGATATTTAATCTTTATCCAGAGTATATCTTCAAAGAAGCCCTCGAAAATGTGGAAGTAGTCCCCGCGAATGGAGAGAAGCTGAACAATATCCGCTATGCTGATGATACTGTAATATTTGCTGACAGCTTGGATGGCCTTCAACAACTTATCTCTCGAATCGGTGAAAGTAGTGAGCGATGGTTATTTTTATAGATTTTCTTAGATATCAAGATGATTAAAACATAGTTCATGGTCGTCAGCAAGAAAGACAGACCTACCAAACTACGTTTTTAATATTAATGGTACCTCTATTGAGCCAGTAAGCAAAAACATATATCTGGGAACCAACATTAATGCATAATGGGATAATTCACACGAAATTAGATTCCGTATCGAGAAAGCCAGAGCTGCATTTTGTAAAATTGCTATTGTGTTTAAGAGCCATTACTTCTCGATGGATACAAAATTAAGATTTCCACATTGCTATATATTTTCCATTCTTTTCTATGGAGCTGAGACCTGGACTTTAACCGAGACGATGGGTAAACGACTTGAGGCATTTGGGATGTGGCTCTACAGGAGAATGCTTACAGTGCCATGGACAGATAAAATTACATACAATAACATTCTCCATAAAATGAAGAAAGGAAAAAAAGTCCCGAAAACAGTAAAATGCAGGAAACTACAATATTAAGGTCATGTAATGAGGAATAGATACAGGTATAAACTGCGGCAGAACATTCTTCAAGGAAAGATTCCTGGTGAAAGACGACGAGGAAGAAAAAGACCATATTTGCTTGGAAACTTAAGAACATGGTTTTCACACACGAGTGAAGAACTATTCATAACATCCAAAACTAACATATCTATAATGGTTACCAAAATCCGGAACGGATAGGCACAAGAAGAAGAATCGACCAAAAAGTCTTTATGTCTTAAGATTTAAATGTACCTAAAACACAATTATAAATTTTCTACAGAATTCAAATAAATTTAAATTCAAAGAACTAGTCTGGACCAGCGTTTCTCAAACTATGGGTCGCGGCCCAAAATTGAGTCGCGTTATTTTTTTATTGGGTCGTTTTCATAAAAATACAGAGAAAAATAAAAAATTTAAAAAAAATGTCGCAAACAAGATGTGTCATTATCATCCATACCCATCAGTCGTACTCTCACTTCAAGAAAGGGTCGCGTGTTTAAAAGTTTGAAAAACGCTGGTCTAGACAACATGTCTAAATTATTAAATATACGATAATTGAACATTAAATCACAAATATAAACATAAATTCTAGTTAAAGGTATAAACTAAAATCAATCCAATTTAGGCTAGACATTCAATAGAATTCGGAAATAATTAAATGGAGAATGTCTAGTCGAGTAAGATCTATCAACTATTATTAACCCTCAGTCTATTGTTACAATATTTGCATGAATCGGATATTGTTATGATTGTTTTAGTCCCAAAGTTATTAGAATAAGCTGCCTCGGCGTCGTAAGTATACAAGTATATATAAAGCCTTAGGCGTCAGGGATGATTTGAGGGTCCTTGTGGAGGGTTGGGGTCCGGTGATTTGTTTTTAAATAATGCATGGGAGAAAAAAAACGTACATGAAAGAGGGAATTGAGGGTATACAAAGAAATTAGATTTTGCAGAATCAATCTATTTTCACTTTAAATAGCATATGGTTATGAAATGACTAGACAGGCAAGATTTAACAGACAGACTTGTTTGTTTGTTTTGCATAATATATTTTCTAGTAATTTATTATTATTATATATATTTCTTATAAATTATTTATTACGTTGAATCTATGACAAAAACACTATTACTAATAAAATATCATCTAAAACATTCCTGTTCCTGTTGTATATTATATTAAAACACTGTCTAACAAATTGTCTAAATATAATATAATCATCAGTATCTACTGTCGATTCTAGGCGAAAACGTTTTATGGAAATTTCGTTTTTGTATAATAAATTCTGTGGTAAATCCATTGAATATTAAACTCCAGCATAAATCGGCAATTAATTACGTCCACACTGCATTAAGAGGATTCGACTACTTCCATTGGGGGTGATTAATGGACGTTCTGTCATAATTACTTAGAAATTTTACACTCAGGGTATTTTCGGCTCTGGTAAAGTATCAAGCTATAATCTATAGAATGCATACCAAAATACCTTGCAAAATCTAATATTTAATACCAACATTTATAACATATATATTATAATGCTATAAAAGCGGCAGAAAAAGACTGTGGGCGACAAGAAAAGTAATTTTTCTACAATATTCTACTATCGAACGATAAGTCCGAGTGAAAATGATTAAAATACGCAGCAGCAGCGGCTAAAGTTTTAAACCTAAATAAAATAAAATTTCCGTTGAATTTTATAACTTCTCGATCAGTCAAATGTTTGGCATGCGTGCCGAGCTCGGCACGTGATATATTTTCGATGGCACAAAAAATCACGAATTACATTTGATTAACATTAGATTATTACAAAATAATATATTATTTACAATTTAAGTTGAATAATTGAAAGTATTTCTTCAATACATTATTTCTAATTACAGTTGGAATTTTGACGTTGAATTCATAAAATATAATAATTTAAATAATCAAACAATTTAGAGATTTAGAGTAGAGCATCGTTAATCCGAACGCCTCTAGAATCCGAACGGCCCCCCCTGCGCGTACAAGTCGATGTCTCGCAGAATATCGCAGTGCACGTAGGGCTGTCTCATTCATTTTAGGTGAATCAATCGTCGAATTCTCGTTCACCGCGCATCGTTCGGCTACTTTGTGCTTTTCTCTAAATATTTTTGTACGTTTTGAATCATCGCTTCAACATCAAAGAATCGAAAACATGTGACATTGACAATATCACAAAAGTGCGACATTTTAGACAAGATTAAAGAAGGTTTTTCGTTAACAACTCTTGCGCATCAATATAACGTTGGAAAATCGACTGTTTTTGATATCAAAAGCAAGGAAGACAAAATACGATCATTTGTGATAAATACAAAAAAGCTACATTTTTCCATGAAAGACTTGGAATAGGAGAATTTGTTGCTAGTAGAGGATGGTTAGACAAATTCAAGAAAAGACATGGAATACGCCAACTCAAACTTAGTGGTGAAAAACTGTCGAATAATAAAGAAGCTGTGAAACCATTCCAGGAAAAATTCATAGACATAATTAGGAAGAAAGACTTAACTGCCGATCAAATCTATAACGCGGATGAATCGGGCTTGTATTGGAAATTGTTACCAGATAAAACTTTGGCTTCTGGGTCAGAGAGTAGTGCATCAGGTTCAAAGATGTCGAAAGAAAGGATCACATTTATGCCATGTGCGAACTCAACCGGAACACATAACCTGCCTTGGCTGGTTGTTGGTAAAGCACAAAGACCACGTGCATTTGAGTTAAAAAATTGCCAGTTCATTACTCAGGTCAAAGAAGTGCTTGGGTTACAAAAGCAATATTTTTAGACTGGCTCAAGGTGCATTTTATTCCTGAAGGAAAGAATTATTTATCGAAAAAGAACCTACCGCTAAAGGCACTTCTGCTTCTTGATAATGCACCAGCTCATCCACAAGAAGAAGATCTTCAGTCGATGGACGAAAATTTCGCTGTTCTATACATGCCCCCTAACTGTACAGCCCATGGAATTCAACCCATGCATCAAAACGTAATCCAGAACATTAAAGCAACATACAAACAAACACTCCTATTACAAGTTTTTGGTCAGCAAGAAGTTGATTCAGAATGCACATAATCTGAAATCCTTATAAAAACCACCATGAAAGATGCTGTATTTTCTCTGGCTCAATGTTGGCAGCAAGTGTCCTCAAATCTGATCAAAAAATCTTGGAAGCCTCTGTGGCCCTCGTTATTCAAACCAGAGGAAACTTCTGGCCAAGATCTGGATGACTTTGACCCTGAAGATGATCTTCCATTGAATATTTTCCGTAACAGAGGCTTTTCAGAAGAGGCGATTAACAATTTCTTATCAAGTAATGACAACATTGATTATCAAGAGCCCTTAACTGATGAAGACATAGTAAGACAAATACTAAATGTGACTGATAGCGAAAACGAAGAAGTATTAGAGGAATCGGAAGCAATTGAAAGGATTCCACATACTCGAGTTGTGTCTGCATTAAATGAATGTTTGGAATGGGCGGATCAAGTAGATATTTCAATTTCGGGAAATTGGGGATAAAGCATTTACTTTGTCATTAAACACCACTCGTCAAAGTACTATGCTAGATTGTTTTTAAAAAGTGTAATACATATGTACTTAATGATTAAAATTTGTATTTACTTTCAATTATAAAAATCTGTTTCATTTCAAAAAACGCCTTTCAAAATATCTACATACTATAATCCGAACGCCTCATTAATCCGAACAGGGTATAAATTTTGGGTGTTCGGATTATCGAGGCCCTACTGTATATTGAATTTTTGGTACTTACGTATGTTTTAACGCCACCGCAGCGAGAAGTCGTGCTACCGCCCGATATGTGGTTTGGATTTATCTGTTCTAATATAACCTAATCTAACCCTTATCCAATATTTTTTCTTATTTAGGATCAAGAGGTCGCGCTACCGCGCGATACGTGGACTAGCTTTATCTGCTCCGTTATAACCTAATCTAACCATCCATTTTGTTCAAATCTGTAGCTGTGGGGGCGTTAGTACGTAAGTACCGATTTTTGTATTCAAGGTTTATTATAAAGGAATACAATTAAATTAAAATACAACTATTAAATTAAAAGAATTAAATGGATAAAAATGCTTTATAATCAAATTTACTTTTAAAGCTTATTAGCTGTATCAGAATATCTATTCTTAGTATTTAATTGCAAATAATAGTGCAATTTGCAACCATTATTGAGCAATTTATTAAAACTAGATCATATGCGAAAATTGATTTGAGCAGGAAATTGATAGTCTCGCTAAAAATTTTAGAAAAAAAAATTAATCGCATTGAGGTCTATTCACACACGTCAAAGCAGTGCTAGTTCTGTGAAATTGCATTTGCTCGATGAAAACTCATATTATTTCATTAATGTTAATTTCAAATACAGTAGTATTTTTTCAGTGCTCGTTCTGTATCCGTTCGGTGATATTTCATATTTGGTGAACGTATTTTTATTATATTTTAGTTCATGTATACCAATTTTTCTGCACAAAAATGATGGCTAAAAAACTTAAATCAATTTTATTCGGTGCAATATGATTCTATTGTACCAAATTACAGCAACTATTCCTACTTCTGCGTCCTGTACTAGGCTTTACGACCAAAATCGCTGATGAATTTTGTTCGGATAAAAGTCACTGAAACCACAAGCTTGTCACTGACACTGAACTGATACGGCACGGATTTTCGCACGGGACCTGTATTCTTAATATAAACTGTTATGTTTTATCTGAACAGATAAAACAAAACATTTACAAATTAAATATTTTATTAGTCTGTCGTTATTCCATCTCAGTTATGTAAAATTGAACATTGGATTTTTTTTAATTATTTAAACTTCTTTAAAGTTTTTTAGTACGAAAGATAGCGTCAAAAATAAAAATATTAGCGCCAAAAGAAAGGGCACTATTTATTATTGAGAAAATAATAGTGTAATAAATAACATTTAGTATATTATTGAATTGTTTCATCAAGTTTCACTACGAAAAAGTTTGTTTGCTCGATCAGTTGATTTTTATAGTTTCAATGTGTCTAGTGTTTGTACAGTTTGTTCAGTTATTATTATCCCTAACTTGTTCGAGCTTTTACATTCGTGAATCAATAAAAACCCTACCTCTTTTTAAAACAAATACAAATACACATAAAAAGTTGATTTTCATTTTATTGTACAAATATGTACTTTATAAAAAAACGAGTCGAAATAAAATTTAGAAATAGCTTTATTTTTATAAAACCTCTAGACCATGTCCAATTTTGTTGGCTTTTCTCTTTTGGTTTCCTTTTTAAGTCTCGGTCTTATTTTTATCTATTTCTATTATCTGCGATAATGCCGCCAGATTTAGCTGAACGTAAAACATGATTTAAAGGTCCAAATGGAAGACAATAATTAATTGTCCTGTAATCCTGTGAAAAGCCTCAATTAATCTAGATTTAGATAACAAGCAATGGCCAGTAATACGCTATCAATTAATATAGATTCAGACACCGATAAATAAGACTAGATAGACAAAATTATTATCAAGTCTTAAATAATAGTTATTTACATAATCGCACTATATTAGGTATTAATCGAGAATTTTTTTTCTGAATATCTACTAGAATTTTCTTAGGCTGCTTCTATTCGATAAGCTGTAAAGACGCATATTCTAAATCCATTTATCAGTTTGAAACACATTTTAAATAACAATAAAAACCTATTAGCAAACTTGTCCAGCCGTAAAATCAGACAACCCACAATTTGAACAGCCTATTTATGCTATTGATCCGAATTGAATTTCGAATAATTAGAGTCGTAAAAACGAGTCTCTGCTGTATTTTTAAATTTGTATTTTCTGTATCAATATTCAAAACAAATTTTAAATGTTAGTTTGAACATTTTGTTTGAAATTGAATTGTAAGTTTGATAATTTGAAACGATGTATTTTACTAATAGATATACTCATTAAATTTCTATATAAAGGGTTGGTAACTTGGAGCCCCTTAAATATACCCTGCTGAAATTAATAAGGGAATATTAAATGAACCTTCCGATATTACGGTGTCAATGTTTTGGCGGACTCAAAAACTTATTAACAAGGAACTTTAAAGGGAAAAGATGCAAATTGGGCTAATTTGTAAATGGACTGACGCATTGAATTAAGTTTCAAATGTCGCAAATTATGTTGAAATTAAAAAGTTTTTTGAAATATCAATAACTGAATTTTATAAAAGTATCTGAAAAACAAAACTTATAATATATTAAGTACTTTTTGAAGAAAATAGAATTCTAAAGTGTATATATAAATGATTCATCACAAATTCTAAAAATTCAGGGTGTGACAGAACTCCACCGACACTTTCAGGGCTAATTCTATGATCCAAAATAAGCATAAAACACTTAATACATCAAAAACGCGTTACCAAAAGCTTTACAAAAAAAGGTTTACCATACAAGCAATGTGGTGGAATTTATTGATATTTAACATAAAAAAGAACAAAGTACAATAATCATAATAATGACAATCTTTATTGTCACCAACAGTAACAAATGGCTATCGACCACAAGGTCTTTTTGCCAACGTTTGTTATTCGCAATTTGAAGAAAAAAAATATTGGGTGATATGGGATGATTAGTAGTCATACAGTGTTTCGTATACAGTCTTTGAGGGATATCCGTGAGTGTGGTGTCTTAAGTCGCGTTTTATACAAAGTGAGTAAATGATTCTCCGATGTATGTCTCTGTCTTTAAATCTGGTTAATAGCTGTTTATGTCTGTATGAGATATTTGAAATTTTGGTCAGGTTATATAGGAGATGGTTGGGTGGGTTATGTAGGATGTTATTAGGATGCCTGAATTTCGTTATTACGCGTAACAATGTAGTTTCAGCTATTTTGATTATATAGGTTGCCGTTTTTCGTGCGTTAGTCATGAGTATATGTCCATAGCCTAGGATAAGTCTGCATACAGCTTTATATATTTTCGTGGTTCGAAATTCGTGATTCCGTTGTTATTAGAAGATAGACATCGGAAATATCTGCTCCTTTGCACAACCTTTTTTTTGTGGTGTAGCGTCGGTTTTGAAGAAAGTGAAGGTCGGGAGTCAGTCAAGTATTTAACATGTGGTATCGGTGTTATGCTCATGGTGCCATTATGCATGATGGAGTTGAGGAGTTAGGAGATATTCTATGGTTGGGGATAAAGAATTGGCATTTGGAGGGGTTAGCAGAAATGAGAGTTTTGTCTGTGAGGATTTGTAGTTGGTCTATCGTCTTTTTGAGGTTACTGTAGTGGCAAATTATGGCGGTGTCGTAGGCGTAGGACATATGAGGAAAGGTTAATTCGAGTTTGGTCGTTAAGGTTGAAATTATAAATGTCATGGCAAAATATATAGGCAAAGGACAGAGGGGAGAACCTTGTGGGAGACCTAAATGAGGATTAAATTCAGGGGAAAAGGAATGGTTAATTCTAATAAGAAGTGTTCTACTTTGGAGAAATTTCTTGATTAAATAGAGCAGGTAAGAAGACATTTTTAAGAGGTACATTTTAAAAAGCAGTCCGACGTGCCAAACACTGTCGAAAGCTTTATTACTGCGGGGTGAAATTTATGCGGAGGATTTATTTTGTAGGTATGAGGTTTAGAAATTATTGGTGAGTATTAACAAAGAATAAGACAAAGGATAAATAATAAATGAAATAAGAGGGCTTGAATCCGAATTGGTATTTGGGCATGAGCTTCAGAACTACGTTCCATAGTCTGGATTTTAGGATTTGTTCTAGAGTGTTACCAAGAACCGGGAGAAGTGTGATGGTGCGATAACTATTAGGAAGGGTGCCGTCTTGAGAACGAGGAACCGTCTTGAGAATGAAGAACGACGAACGCGTCCATAAACGGCTGGCATGTTTCTAACTGTTCGACGGGCTTCAGTTACACGTGACAGTAGCTCTTCAAGTGCCCTAACTGGAGTTTCGTACACCATGGTTTTCACCCAGAAAAAAAAATCCAGCAGATTCAGATCTGGGGAGCGAGCCGGGCATGGTATCGGACCTTTCCTGCCTATCCATTTATTAGAATACCTCGCATCAAGACATGCACGGGCCTGGTGACTAATATGTGCTGGTGCACCGTCATGCATAAACCACATTTCATGTCTCAGTTGTACATCGACCGGGGCTAATCCATCGAGGAAGTCATTTTGAAGAAAATTTGTAAGCCGCCACCATTAAGCGATCCGGCAACAAAAATGGACCTATCAATTAGTTGCCAACAATCCCACACCAAACATTAATTGAAAATCTGTCTTGATAACTTCTACCAAGTATTGCGTGAGGATTTTCTTCAGCCCACAACTATCGCCTGGATGTTATGGCTATCGAGCATTCCTTGCCTTGTAAACGCAGCCTCATCGCTAAAAGGTATCAACTCTGGAAATCGTTCATTCTGTTGTGTGCTGTTCAAAAACCACCTACAAAGCTGTACTTGTGGAGCAAAGTCAGTACAATTCAGTGCCTCGACTTGCCTGCGAATTCTAAAAGGGTGTAAGAGCTGTTCGCGAAGAATACGTCACAATGTTGAAACGCTGGTTTCAAGTTCGTGTGTTACAGTTCGAACAATAGTTCTCGGATTATTGGCAATAGCATACAATCTGTATCTGTCATGGACCTCACAAATTTTCCACATTCTCGAAGACGTCGATGAATTGTTGTAAAAGTTTTATGCCTCATCATACATATATGCTGCCTATTTGAAAAACGTTCTCCATAAATCCTTGCAGCTGTTCGGCCGTTGCCGATTAGCAGCACCATAAGCTAAATACATATCTGCTAGGTCTTCAAAAGAATACATTTTTGAAACACTATTACGTAGATTTATGAGCACAACACACACTTTTCAATAAACTAAAAGTAGATTTTCGTAAAGCAATGGTAAATTGATTTTTTTTTTAATTTTATCACAACGTGAAAGATACACCGATTATTTTTTGGTACAAATTAATCGCTTCACATTATGTTTTGTGTATTTTTCTTCAACGGAATTTCCGTTTTTTATGTATATTATCTCGCAAACTAAGCGTTTTTGACCTCATATGTATTAAAAGTTTTATGATTAATTTGGTTCATAGAATCAGCCCTGAAATTTTGTCGGTGGAATTCTTACACACTCAGTATTATCAAAATAAATAATTTATGCAAGTAATTTGATGGTTTGTTAACTTTAAATTAATCACAATTTGAAATTATATTTTGTAATTTATTGTTTTTTTATTTGTTAGGCTTTTCCAGGGAAAAAGATTTTAAAACTAATTTTAAAGCAATTTCTTCTTCCAATTCAAAACTAATTTAGATAATTGGGTATTTCAATAATTTTTTTTGTCATAAATCGAAAGCTCATATTTAAGTTTTATAACAAAACAATTTTTTTTTAAGAAATCAACAACAAATTGAAAATATATTTTTGAACTCGAAAACAGTACCGAAAACAGGCCGGTTAGCCGTGCGACGTAAAATGTGTAATTACTACCCGTGCATGACTTTGTTGATACAGTAGTTGTAGCAGACATGTCAAATATTAAAACTCAAATATTAAAAGTTATCGTGCTTGTTTTACCATCGTGTGGAGTACTACAAAAAGAACTACTCAAAAATAGTATATTTTACAACAAGAGATGAAAGTGGCGTTTTTTGCTGTGGTGAGAGTTTGCTCACGGGCGCCAGCGAGTTAGCAATCTCACCGTACCAAAAAAACCGCTTTCATCTCGAGTAGTGAATGCATTTTTTTCTATTGATTTCGGTTGCAGAATCCATAATTCGACTTTAATAAATCCAATTCGAAGCAAACTGTCAATACAACTTTAATTGTCGGTTTGGTCGTTTCCATGGTAACATATTGCATTCTCATAGAAGGTGATACTTTTCAAGTCAAATGTCCTAATTTTATTTCGGTTTTTTAAATAGTTTCAGGCTCGTTTCAGATTTGTACATAAAATTGAAATTGCAGTAATTAATAAGAAAGCAGTAAAAAGTAAGAATTGCAGTAATTTAATAAGAAACCAAATTTGCATGGAAAATTTGGTTAGTTTAGTATTTTAATCGAGAAAATCTTAAATTTAAAATGCTCATTTTCATCTCCAGATGTGAAAATATTTTTATCTTTTGAATGAAAAAATGTCTCATTCATGTAGGGTAAGCCGTGAAAAAATTGCCATTGCCAAAAAATGTTTTTACATGTCCCACATTGTTAAACGTCGAAACCAATGGTTTTAAACAGTGCGCCGAAAAATCCTAAAACGACAATTTTATAAAGAATAAAGTTTCTCACTTACGACGTTACATACAAATGTTTGGAGTCACGTGATTATTTTCAAAATTTTATCACCTTTATATTGTTTATAGTAAATTGATTTTTTTTTAACTTTTTCGTATCGCACATCCGAATATTTATAATAAGGTTTTAAAATACATAACAAAATCGATAATTTTTTTTTTATTCAACAACCCAATTGAGACAGACAATTTTGTTTTTACAATATAAATAAACGGACAAATGTAAGATACACGATATTTCATATCTAATCTACATAACCATATTATTTGCTCTGATAAAATATTCTAAGGAAATTCGATATTCTGACATAAAATAAACTAATAAAATTGCAAAAGGAAAATGTATAAGAAAATATAATACAGGAAAATTTAATATATTTTATATATTTATATTTCTAAAAGCTTGTGAAAAAAAATGTGAAATGTAATATAATAAATAAATAAATGTAATATATGTATTTAATAATATAATGTATAAGCGTATTTAATATTATATTGTATAATCCCATTTAAAAATATATTGTATAGGCAATATATTTAATAATATATTTATATTATTTAAACATGTTGTTTAATAATATATTGTATAAGCATATCTAACACTATACAGATTTCGTGATTGCAAAGGTGAACATCGTCAGAGGCCGGACCCTTTTCTAAGAATTAATAAAACTTTGTTTATTACAATTATAAAGTATTTTGAAAGAAAAATCTAAAAAGTTGCAAATTTTCCGGATCCAAATACTGCTAGACGCTAATTTAAGGCAACTTTCTGTTCCATTTGGTCAGGATCCATATCTCAAATCCGACCGTCAGCAGTTCCCAAACACTTTCCTAGTTTCGCGATTTGTTTTCTAAAACGCTTTACAAAATGGGTAAAAGCGAAATTTTTCGGAAAATTCTTCAGTGCCGCAAGGCTCGTTCCATGATCCTAGCTGTAGTTATAAAAAAAAAGGAATTAAGATTTTTCTAACAATTTATTCAGTTCCCCATCGTCCAAAATCTAAGCATCAATGTTTCCGATAATAGATGCGAAACTGTTCCAACAACTTTTTCAGTCTCCCAAGGTATGGTCCATAATTCATATAACGATATTTCTGAAAATCTAGTAAAAACTTCGTCAACTTCACTTTCCTTAGATTGGTCCAAAATTTGGCCCAAAAGGAAAAACTTCAAATTCTCCAATGACGCCTTCTGTTCCTCATGGTCTGATCCAAACTGTGAATAGAAATTCTCGAAAATCTCCAAACTCCTTCAGTTCCCATGGTTTGGTCCAAAGCCTAAGTAATAGTTTTCCCGAAAATCAAGGATAAACTCTAAATATCCCACAAAACTAAAGATTTCTGTTTCAAACTTTTTAAAACGAAGATCTCTCAAAATCCAAGGAAACCAAACCAATTTTCCAATTCTTTTCCTTCTAACGATTCGAGGAGGAAAGAGAAAACTGCTGTAAGTCCTCCAGTAGGCTTCCTTCTAGGAAAGGAAACTCAAAACTGTCGTAAGTCCTTCAGACGGCTTTCTCCCGGGAAAGGTTTTAGATAAAAAATACGTATTAGTACGTCAACGGTTCCTACACGTTGATTATAAATTGACGTACTACTACATTGTCGGCTTTTTATTATGTATTAATAATATATTGTATAAGAGTAATAATATATTGTATAAGCGTAAATAAAATTTGTTACTACTAATGAATTTCATAAAAACAACGTTAATAAAAATGTTTTATAAAATATCTTGTGATTCACACAAAACAAACCTTTTAATAAAATTTTCCGAAAGTGAGTCAAATTTCAAATCCTAATTAGATTAGTAAACACCAATCTTACCTAGAATTTATGTTGGAATCCTATTCACATTGTTACGGTAAATTTATTGTAATGTAAACTTCCCGCATTGTTAACTCATTAACAAATATTTATATAAACAGTTTATTTTATCAACAAAATTCCTTAAATTATTTAAACAATAACGATATTTCTTGAATTAAATCAACGTTGTGGAAATTGTTTAACAATTTCATTTCTTAATATAGATATTCAATGAAATGTTTAAATACAATATATTATCTGTAAACGTACAATACTATCACGCATTAACAAAATATACGGCATCATAAATGCCCAAAAACAGAACTTAAAAAATATATGTTTTATTTATGGTTTGCAATAAACGACAATATATTCTCTGAATTGAAAAATTCAATATGTTAAGTTATATAACTCTTAAAGTTATATAACTCTACACACTTTACTCGACTCAAGTTTCGACTGTTGATGGTCATTTTCAAGTGGATTGCAAATTGATGAGATTGAATGCGTATCAACAGTTTTGTGGAGCTAGGAAGTAATCTGTCTGTAGTTAGGCACTTATCTGGAGATGCTTTATAATCTGAATAAACATTTTTATATAGACTTTAATTCTTACAAACGCGAATATTTGTATCTTTAATCTAAATAAAACTGTGACTAAATATATAAATTAAACAATGTGAAAAACTAAACTGTAAAACTATACCGTTCTTCAATTCCTTCCTCCTGACTTCTACCTTTCAGGACAAATTGTAAAATTTGAATTTAGCATTGCTTTTCCACTCTGCTCCATAGTGTGAAGTAAGTTTATTAACATGTTTTTATTATTATTATTATTAATACGTTTTCCATTTTGTAATTCATTTTCCCATTTGTAGATTCGATTTAAAGTTGCTTTCTCAGCGAACTAATCCAAGCACAAGCAAAATATCAAACAAAATATCACTGGCCCGACGACTTTAGAAATGTAGTCGTTTCTTCTTTCCATTTTTTAATATCAACGCATTCTCCTACTTAAATATTTTGTTCGATATGACTGAATACTCCGGCGCAAATCCAAAAAAGCTAGCCAAAATATAAAGGTAACGTTCAAACACCGTGATTTATAGTTTCTTCACGTTTTTGAGCTCGCTGATCACGAAACTGAATTCAAAATTCTAAAATTCAATAGGGCGGATGCTATAAAACCGATTATTTTTCGAAAAAAAAACAAGAAAATTCAATTTTGCTGAAACTTTTTAGACGACGTTTATACAAATTTTAAGATAGTGGAGCGGCTGAACTGATTAACTGAACCTTATTCGCTTATTTTTACTCTATAATCCGCAAGAATTTTTAATAAAATTGCTTGTGGATCTTGAAAATTAAAGTTACAAATTAAAATTACTTTCCGAAAATAACAATTGGGTGGTAATTAGGCGCGGAAATCGCTTATAAATTTAGTCCCTTTGTCAATTCAGTTTGCAAATTCCGAATTTTCCCTTACTGGAAACAAAACTTCATTTTTTTATTATTAAGTATTTATAACTAACTTTGAGAGTCCGTTCAACACATTGCAATAGTCAATTATACCACATCCATCACACATGTGTCAACAGTGTGAATATCGGTAAAGTTTGAAGTGTTCTAAATGTGTTCAATGCAAGAGGCAATCTCATTAGGTTCCTCGCTAAACTCATTTGCGGTCCAACGAAAACTGGTAACTGCTGAGCTGTTTAGTTTTGTTTTTGAAGTGCCTCCGCGGTGAACTAGGGGGAAGACCCTTTTCTCATTTTTCAAGCTTTTTTGCACTTACGGATCTTAACAACATCCATTTCCACAAATATACCATTACACCTGTGCAATAATATCAAAATCCACATTTCAATTAAATTATTCCAATTTAAAACAATATATACTGCTGATTTCAGCATATCAAAAATATTGCTCATTTTGCAAATTTAATATAAAATAATATTAATATTTTACATTTCAGATTGTACGTTTTGCTTCAATTAGGAGTTTTTACGGTTTTGAACTAAATTATTATTGGAGATTATACATCTAAAAACATCTAAAGCAAACATCTAAAGCAACTATTTTATTTTTATTTATAATTGAAGATTGTGTGATTTATAAAATAAATAAAATGATTAAATATTTATTATTACAAATATCAGAATATAATGGATTAACACATACAAGCCAAGTAATTAGCAAAAATATTTGTAGAATCCAGCCTTAAAACATGATTGACACAAAAATAGTATATTATGTAATGAGAGTTGTAAGAAGCATATTACGTACGAGCGGAACAGTTACGTAATTCTGAGAGTACGTAATTGCCTTACAACTCGAATTATGTACTATACTTTATCTACGACCACACTAATTTGTTTCTATTTAATAAGAAAAATATGTTTGATGAAACTGATATAGTGATTCATCGATATAGGCAACACAATGTTCGCAGTGTCAATGTCAAATGAAATAATTTATATTTACTTAATAATTTATATTTACTTAATAATTTATATTTTCTGTTTAATTTCATTAATACCTACTAAATAGATATAAGCCCTAAAGAAGGTCAGAATAAAAAATACCCAAACGTTGGCAAAATATCGATCAGTTGTTTTATTAAAATAAATTCCTTTTGCCAAGAATCAACTAAAATATAATAAAAATGATGAGATCCTAAGATATATTTATAATTATTTATTTAATTTTTTTGATTATAGTTTATAATGACTGAAGAATTGTTGAATATTAGTGTTGGATTGTTATCTACATCATTAGTGATTAGATTGGTTGCATTATGAGTACTTGAAGTCATTTTCGCATGATGTAAGTCGCATGATGTACTTGCATTTGTGGAAGTGAAATTACTGTTTATCGCAGTAGAAATTTTTGTAGCAGTATCATTTTGATTTTTCATGGAGCAATCTATATAGCCTTCTGCTACTGCAGACGAACGCCAGCCATCTTTAGAAAAAATATGAGAATCTCCTAATTTTAATATGTCCACATAATCATCAAGAGTTTGTTGATTATATCAATATCTTATAATGACGTACCTTTATGTATCTTTTGTATATATCTAGTGGATAATAAATTAATTTGATTTGAAACAACAGATGATTTAATTGCTTGAAGTAAGGCGCTCATTTTATATTTTTTCATAATCTCCTCATACATCATAATATTTTTGGATTGCACTGCATAACAAAGTTTGTTTATTTATAATTACGGATCCACAGATTAAACAAACTTATTTTATAATATTTATTATCCTGGGTATTACACTAATTTTCTAAAAAACAAATATCACAAAATATGTCTTTCCTTGTCATTGTTTGTTTAACTTTTCTTTACAACTTACTACTAATAATAGAACAGTTTGAACATTCCTATATGAGTCGTTCACTGCCCAAATTGATTAACTCCACAAAACAATAATTGTAAAAATGCAATGAAATAATGTTCATTTTTTTAAATTCCCTTTGTAATATAAATTCAAGTAAATATTGTAGAATGCTTAAATACAAATAGAGCTTTAATCTAATGGTAAATAAAGTGAATAATAAGGAATAGCCAAAATGTAATCATCAGTAATGTTACAATTGTTATGTGACTTTGGGCCTTTAATCAATTTGGCAAGTGAAAAAGTCTTTAAATTTGAATTTGTAAATTTGAATAAATGTTTTTATTACAGAAAAAGATAATTATTATATATTTTTATAAAGCTATTATCAGTTGTGTTATAATATATTTTTTATTACTCAAGCGCGAAAAGTACGTCTTGAAGTAGATTATTTAATACGAAAAATGTCACATCTCGTTGTATTTCCACAGAACCTGAGTAACGCACACAAATATTCAATATCGCTAGATTACATTAAAATATACAAATAAATATAAATAAAATGAACACAACCAAGACCGCGATACTAAAAAAGTGACTTGAAATGTCAGAATTTTTTTCATAACAAAATAATAATGACAATTATAGAAAACGTTTTAAAATGAGTGTAAATTCTAATAGACGAATTCACACCACCGGAGACAATTGAAAAAGCAAATTCTTCATTATTTATTCAATTTTTTTTGGATGACCCCTGGATACCGAAACTTGTAAGATACATCCCCTCGCATGAGTAAATTGAGCGAAATTGTCAATTTTGCTCTTGAGCGAAAGTGCGCACTCAATTCGTTCGTGCGCACAATTTCGCTCTCGCGAAAAATTGACAACTTTTCGTCCTAGTTACAAAATATATTAATTTGTGATTAATTCTTCAACATTATAAATGAAGTAATTTTCATCAGATGCATATGAGATCTCATTATTTCAATTTAATCTCGTTTAATTTTTGTTCTTTTTATGGATGTGGGATCACACTAATGAACTGTCGTGTATTTATATTTATTATTAGTAATTTAAATTCAATTTAATCAAGTTTTTATATTAATCATGTTTAACAAGAGGAATTAATTTTCAGGCAGGTCTATCATGTCTCCCTTTTCCCTTGTCTCAGTTTTAAAAACTAGAAGTTTCACTTCTTACGCGCGAGAGTCTCATGCAACCTTAACTAATTTTTACTTTAATTCTGATAAAACGGCACGAAATAATTTACCATCGTTAGCATCTGCTACTGAATTTGAGCTGAATTACTGCAACAGTTTACATTAGAGTACGGAGTTAATCAAAATGGCTTCCGAAATAAATTATGTACTCCCTCTGTCCCAGAATAAGTGCCCGATTTACAATTATAAAGTTAAGATACAGGAATCTTAACTTTATCTTGAAATTTCAACTGTAATCTTGTAATCCATCAAGTGACGTGAACATTGACATTTGAATGATGTCTAACAGTTTGAAACTTTGCAGGTTATTTAAAAATCATAGTAATTTGTCTTGGCATTTCTAAAAATACCGGTGTGGCCACATAATGTTCGGTGGGTGTTCGTTCGATTCTGATGCACCAAAAATAAAAAGGCCTAATCAAAAGCAGAAAAAGGGTCAAAGTATGTAACAGCTGATTTTTTTGCTATTTGGTCTTGCAGTATAAATTTTTTCAAAGTAAAAAAAGATTCATGACATGTGGCAACGTCAAAAATGCTCAGTAAGGTTTGCCATTTCACCATGAATGTACTAACAAACGAACATCGTTTGCAAAGCATTGAATTTTAATATCAAAATTTGTGCTGTGTGAGAAATGTGTTTCGTAAATTACGTCCATTTTTATGGTCGTCATAATCGACCCACCGAACAGGCTATTCAAGCTGTTGTGACCAAATTTCGCACCAGTTTCACTTTATTGGACATGAATCCACCAACCCGTATGCGGAGTGTGCGTTCCGAGGAAAATATTGCTGCTATATCCGCCAGTGTCAATGGAGATCTCAATATGTCAATTCGTCGCCGTTGTCAACAATTGGGCTTGTGTTATGCGACCACCTGGAAGATTTTACGTAAGGACCTCGGTATGAAACCATACAAAATACAACTGCTGTAAGAACTGAAGCCAGGTGACGTACCACAATGTCGTTTGTTTGGTGAATGGGCCTTAGGAAAGTTGGATAAAGATCCATTTTTCTATCGAAAAATTGTATTCAGCGACGAAGCTCATTTTTTGCTCAATGGGTACGTCAACAAACAGAATTGCCGAATTTGGTGTGACGAGCAGCGAGCGGCAGTTCAAGAGTCATTCGGCATCACTGGACCGTACTTCTTCAAGAACGATGAAAATCGCAACGTTACAGTCAATGGAGTAAGGTATGGTGCGATGATTACCGACATTTTTTGCCCAAAATGGAAGAATTGGACATAGTTGACATGTGGCTTCAGCAAGACGGTGTACACATGCCACGCGATACCATGAACCTATTGAGAGGCGAGTTTGGTGAGCAATTAATCTCACATTTTGGAGCAGTCTATTGGCCCCCAAGATCATGCCATTTCACCTCACTAGACTATTTTTTGTAGGGATACGTGTATACTTGTCAGCCACAATTCCGGCCCTAGAAGACCTTATTTATTTATTATGTAGGAATACATTGCCGGCTCTCCGTTCTCGCACTGAGCCGGTTATCTTAAGCTAATTTAACTAATGGCTAACATGACTATACATAAGTTTCCCTAGTACTAACCAAAAACTAAAAGCTTAAAGCCTAAAACTAACCTAAACTATGCTAGAGTGAATGGTGAAATGGTAGGATAGGATAGGGTAGGATGGGTATGATAGGGAGGTAAGTGGGGAAGGTATGCAGAATTGGTGACATATTATACGTTAATAGCACCTTTGGTGTGACCTAGAAAGAAACCTAGAAAAAATCGGGTAGGTAAAATAAATTGACGCCAGTATTTTTATTTAATTTACAATCTGGGTGGGCTTGCGGGGGTGAAGTCCGTGATGGTTTGCTTCTGGGGGGCGGAGGTATCAGGGCAGGTCGTGGACAAGTCATGTGAGGCGTCGGGCGCAGTTGTCGAACGTCTTCCACCAGGTCTTGTGTAGCTCTGTGTTCTTGATTTCTTCTTCTCTTCTGGGCCAAGTGCATCCGGCGTTGAACATCGCGATTTCTGTCTGGTCTCTCCATTCTCTGGTCATCAGGCAGCTGAATAATACATGGGCAACGGAGTCCACCTCACCATAGCCGCAGGCCGGCGACTCCCCCCTTCCAATGCGATGGAGGTAGGAATTGAAGTTCCCGTGTCCCGTGATGAGTTGGACCGCTTGGTGTGAAAGGGCCAGGTCCATTTCCATCCACTCTTTGATCGATTGGATGAAATTCCTGATCCAGCTTCCGTTTTGGGTGTTCTCCCAGTATATCTGCCATTTCTAGCCCTAGAAGACAATAGTACAGCTGCCATAGGTGAGATACCGGCCGAAATGCTGGAAAAAGTATGCCAAAACTGGAGCTCGTGGATGGAACACCCACGGCGTAGCCGCGCGCAACATTTACATGAAATATTCTTTAAAAAGTAAATGGCAAGCATTCAATTATCGGCCCAAATAAAAATATAATTCACTTTTGAAAATTTTCTGTGTATTTTTTTCAATTTTCAAAACCCAAACGGTTAAAAAATCACCCATTACCATTATCTCCCAGAAGCAAGTGTAATTGGTAAACATGGAACAGTGAAGGATCCAGCCGCTCTATTTTCCGAATTTGGCATCGAGGACAATAATTGTTACTTGGAGGATCTTCCTGTGGTGCTACAGCCCTAGTGAACTTTGACCTGCTTTCCCCTGCTTACACTTGTGCTTGGTGACAAGTATAGGGAGCTCTTACAGTTTTTAAAGTGGGTGGCGTACACTATTCGGGTGGCGTATACTATTCGGGTGGCGTACACTATTCGGGTGGCGTACACTATTCGGGTGGCGTACACTATTCGGGTGGCGTACACTATTCGGGTGGCCCTATTATTATAACCACTATTCAGGAGATGTTTTTTTTCTTGGAAGATTACTGTGATGGATTTGCCAGAGCCATGCAAAGGAGGACGGTGGCTTATTTCATTATTCGTGCCTCCGGGATTTGAACCTGGGACATATGGCCTAGTAATCCGACACCTTGACTACTAGGCCACCACCGCCTCAACTTGAAGGATCAGTAAGTGCAAATGTAAATTCTCGGAAATCCGGAGGAGTCAGCAGGAAACGAAAAATCGTATATATAGAAAAGATAAAGGAGATACCCATTCATCGCCGCAGAAATATTCGCTTGTACATGTTATTGTAATTTCAAAAAGCACAATGCACAGAAGCATTAAATCTGGACTGGTTAAAGACCTCATTCCAATACAGTAATACCATTCCTTACTGACTGTAACAAATTGCTAGAATACTACTTTTCAATGCAAACATCAATTTTTAAAGATATGAAAAACAACATTAATGTTGAGGAGAAATGGTTTTATTTAAAGAAGACTTTGAACAAGTACTACCTTGTCCACGATGAGATGGAGCTTCATCAAATATTCAAAATTAAGAGGTTCATCATAAAGGTTATGTTTATGTCCATTTGTAAAACAAAAACCACCAAAACATATAAGTAAAAACTGTCTAGCTGTGACTTTAGAAACAAAATTCTTTGAATCTGTGAACAAAACTGAATACAGAAACATGATAAGCTTCGCCCTGCAATTGAACGGTAAACCGCGCGTTAAATGCTTCAACAAAGGAAAAGTGCCAACCCCCTGACAGTCCTGACACCAGTGTGCTTGATATGTCCACGAGACACTGAATAAGGTGTTTAGTAATATTTCTCATTATGTTAAGTTATTATGTAAGACGGTTTGTTAAGTTGGAAATATATTTTGAACCATAGATTTACTCCTATAAAAAATTTTATTTTAAAAGAGAGACACTTTTTTCTGACTTAAATTTTCACGGTATCAGATTTCACTTATTATGGGGCAGAAGTAGTATTATCCAGAAAATGTTTGTTGTTGGTGTAGTTTATTTTTATTATTCAGGAAATATTATAAATAAGAAAATCTGTGAATGAACCAAGTGCTTTGACACTAAAATTAAAAATATTGCAAAGAGTAGAGATAATTGATTTGTGCAGTGAATGGGTAAATATAAAGAAAAACAACATCGGACTTTCTTCGAGATTGGACCACAAATTATTAAATGTCTTGTCTGATATAAACCAATATTAATAAAACACTAACTCTATATTTTAGTAATGCTGATGTTTGAAACTGTTATTTAAATGTTAAAAATCTAATAAGAAATTTAAATTTTCAAATAGTATTTGTGGGTTAAATTTTCATATTAGATTTTTGCATGATTCTTTAGAGATTATATATTGCAAGTATAAGATAGAAGAAAAGGGTTAACATTAATAAAACACTAAATACATATTTTAGTAACATCAATGTCTGAAATTCAAAACAATAATAGAAAATCTAATAAGAAATTTAAATTTTATTTATCTATTTGTGGTTTAAATTTTCAAATTTCATCTCAGTATTATTCTTTAGAACTTATGTCTAAAGTCTAATAATAAAAAATGTACATCATTGTCAAAGATAAAGGTAACATAAGTACTAATTTTAATAATCCACTTTTTATTTGAATTATTAAATGAATTTTAATTAATTTGTTTAAATGAAATTAAATATTTCAAACATCCCTATAAGAGAAATGTATCTTTCTGGAGATATATGTTTACTACTTCTAAATGTATGTTTATTCATAAAAATATTTAGAAAGGGTGAAATTTAGGGATTATTTAAACAAAAGTATATAGGTGTCCTAACCTAAATCATTCATTATAACTGAATTAAAAAGTGACTACCTATGGCATTTATAAATAAATAACAATAAATAGCACGAAATTAAAATAAACAAAATTTGACATAAAAGCTATGCAGTTAGTAAAAATGTCAGGAGAGCCCGATCTCAAAACAAAATCGATGACACACACACACTCACTCATACATACAGAAAATGGTGCAGCACTCACCTCCATACGGCCAGCGAACACTTTTCTATCGCCTCTTTGCCGAAGACTCGTCAGCGAAACCCCATGAATTGAACACGAAACACCGAAAACACCAAAATCACAACAAAAAATATTCAGAAACGAAATGAGACCCACTGACAGACAGCAACGACACCGACTTTACAACTCGCACGACATCAACACATCGCTACAGCCAACCAGCGACTCGCAACACCGGCAATCCTGCAACTAACCACCGCTAGCAGGAACCTGCGCACTGAAGCTACGATGGCGCCACCCGATAGATAACTAGCTTCGACGTAATCTTAGTTGCCTATAAATTCAGTTAAAATATTTAATCTGCAAAAATAAAAATCTTGACTAACGTAAAAAATGATTTTATTTTCCTTAAAACATTTCCATTTTGAAAAGGATATGTGATAAGAAAATTCAAATTTCTTCCTGGTTGAGAATAAAGAATAAGGTTGCTTATTTGGAAATTGCTTCTTCCGAATAATTTTTACTACCAATTCAGAAAATTATTACGAATTCACCATTAAATAATCGAATTGACTGATGTTGATTACCAATTCACAACATCGTTCGAAAAAAGCGAAAGCCATCATATATTGGACATTTACCAATTATAGGCAATTAGTAGTGACTTCAAGAAAATATTAATTCCTTCATAGTTATCAATTATTTATGTTATTTGCGACTGGTTGAGAATGAAGAATAAGGGTTGATATTTTGAAATTGCTTCTTCCTAATAATCTTTACAACCAATTCACAAGATTGTGCGGGAGTTGAGTACACGAGACCACCACCAGAGGAAGACAATCGGGCAGACAAGACAAAGACATCAAGAGGATTTTTGGTATTACTTGGCAGAGATACGTTCAAGACCATTCAATTTGCAGAGAACTTTTGAAGACTTTTCTGGATTCAAGAGTTAAAGGTAATCATCATTCAATAATCGATTTGACTGATGTAGTTGATGACCAATTCACAACATCGTTCGAGTAACGGGAAAGCGAGAAAGATTGATGTTAAGCATAATAAAAGTATTATGGAAAGGAAAATTTGAAGAGGACTTTGAAGACTTTTGGGTTCATGAGTTAAAGAGGCCACATCAGTTAATGATAGAATGGGCTGATGACTATTAATTCACATAGAGCAAAATGCCATCAAGTGTTACACAGATGGTTCGAAGGCAAAGGAAGGTACTGGTGCAGGAGTGTTTTGACCTCGTACCAAGTACTTCAAATCCATGGGAACATCCCCAAGTATCTTCCAAGCAGAGGTACACGCAATCGAAAGATGTGCACAGTTTAACCTCGACAGGAATTATTGCAAGAAACGAATTGCTATCCTGTCAGACAGCCATTAAGGCCATTAGCTCATACACCATCAGATCCAAACTGGTATGGGAGAGGAAAAACGTAACAAAAAACGAAAAAAGTATTACTCCGCAAGAGACAGATGTACCTTGGGGCTATTTTGATTAGAGGAGGCGCTCTAAATGGGTAAGTACACCAACGCTTGGAGGAGGAGGGTGGGGTACAATAGATCTATAAAGGTTGTAGTACAAGTCGTCACCACCATATCTACAATCTACAATCAATTCACAATATTGTTCAAATAACGGGAAAGCAAGAAAGATTATGTTAAGAATAATAAAAGTTCGCTGACGACATGGTTGTCTTGGCAAGCACGTACGCAGAAATGAGAGAGTTAATTGAACGGGTGAAAGGATTCTTCGTGAAATGAATGATAGTGGTGAATGTGAAGAAGACGAAAATGGTTGTTTTTCAAAAGAGAGAAAAAAAAGAGGAGTGGAAAGTTAAAATGCGGTATAAATGTAATAGAACAAGTTAATAATAATAGAACAAGTTATCAGGTCTTTCCGATAGACAATTTGGGTTCAGCGAGGGAAGGTCCACGGTAAATTCTGATGGTAATGGAAGTGGCAGAGATAACACTTAAGATGACAGCGCTGATAAGCCTAGACATAAAAAATGATTTTAATTTTTCAGCCTGGGAAAAGATTATGGAAGAGCTAACTGACAGAAACTTTACCCCATACCTGTTGCGGCTAGTGCGCAGCTACCTCTCAAATAGGAGAATAAAGATAGAATCCGACGATGAGGTCGTCGAATGCGAAGTAAATAATGTTGTTCTATAGGGCTCGGTTATGGGTCCTACACTGTGGAACATTCTATACGATGGCGTGTTAAGACCCGTTTTCCCCGCTGCGGTGGAAAGAGTAGGATTCGCCGATGCTATAGCTATAATTGCAACAGGGAAAATTGAAGAAAAACTAATGAGAAAGACAAATATCGCCATAAAGCAGGTCGATGAATGGCTAGAGCGAAAAAACCTTGAGCTGGCTCTGGAAAAACCGAAAAGCGGTATTCCTCACTGGCAACAGGAAAATAGGACCTATAAAATTTAAAATTAAAAAAGTGGACACCCCGAAGTCAAGTACCTAGGCATGACTATTGACCAGAAACTGTCTTTTAAAGCCCACCTAAAGAAAACTGCAGAAAAAGCCCTAAAAATTACATCGGCCCTTGGAAAACTATTGTCTAGCACCGGCGGTCCGAAAAGCAGTAAAAGAAAGCTACTCTCTAGTTCACTCGACCATTCCCTATATGGAGCCCTGTCTGGGCTAGAGCCATTGAAATGGCATACATCAAACAGATGCTCGCCTCTGTACAGAGAAAAATGGTCAGCAGAGTATGCAGTGCATATAGTATTATTTCCAGAGAAGCTGTGTTGGTGGTTCCTGGTATCGCCCCGATAGAGTGAAAAATTCATGAGATAGTTCAATTATATAAGATAAGGAACTGAAAACAGGGCAGATAGCAATAAAATTGCAAACAACCAAAAGCTTGAAGTCTGGCAAAAGTCATGCAGCGTGTCCAAAACAGGACATTGAAAAGACTATTGATCCCAAAACTGAAACCATGGGTAATACGGAACCATGGAGATATAATTTACTATATGACACAGGCCCTCAGCAACCACAGATGCTTCAGAGAGTATCTAGATAGTTGGCAGCGCAAGTGTGTGTATACTGCGGCGACGTGGACAGTGCACTTCATACCGTGTTTAAATGCAGTAGGAGGATATTCGAGACGGACAGATGGAAAGAACAGACAGGCTTAACCCTAGAGGTGCAAATACTGTTAGACTGGATGCTAAGATCACCAGAGGAATGGACATACACGGAGGCAATGATACGTGACATCCTGTCATAAAAAGAACAAGACGAACAGACAAAAATAAAATACAGAAAAGAAAATAAACTCAATAGAGCCAGCTTCCCGAACGCCTAAATCCTCCAGTGAAAGGCGGACGTACGGAAAAAAATGTAGATGCCAAGAGCAGAGCAGCGACTTCCTTGAGGTTAATGCTGTGTAAAGAGCGGTTCCAGGATGTTTGTGATTCCGGAGGGGACACTTGTCAAATTAATGATATGCCTGCTACGCCCCTCAAAAAAGGACGATTCCTTTAAGGAGCATATAAATTACATTATAAGGAAATACTGGGTGGTTGCTAACATGATCTAGAGTATATGGAAGAGGGACCGCAAGGAAAACCTCGGAGCAAAAATGATGGACGGCGTGCGTGCGTAGTATTTAAATGTATGGTCCAGAAGTGTAGATTGTGAAAGAGGTAGAAAAGATACAGAGAATGCAGATACAAGTGTTGAAAAGGGTACTGTAGCTGGAAAAATCAAGTCCGTGGTACATAGTGATGCTAGAAACAAATGCAGTTAAAATTGCGAGTCTGGCTGCAGCGCTGTTTGCGAGGTATGAATGTAAGGTAGATTTTATTATTTAGCGTATGGCTCATCACAATGTTGATAGAAATATAAATAAAAGATGACAGGATATATTCGATTGCATTGCCGGTTGCATTCAGAACTCATAAGGTATTCTCGGTAGGACCTGAGTGGGCATTCCTTAATGCATCAATGGTTCAAGAATGCTTACTGTCTTGCCCACTTGTCTTACAGCTCCGCAGTTGTTCTCAGATATTGTCATGATCATCTTAACCAGGAGATCCATAGGATTGTCTGGTTTCCAGCAGTTGTTAGTTCATTTAGTTCACGTTTTATGAAATAAAACGCTATCCAGGGTGCACCACGGGGAGGCAAACTAACATTACACCCCATGTAAAGCAGAAAGAATGCGAGATGTAAGAATCGTAAAGGAAATGTTTAAAGCCGCTAGGAAAGAAGGAACGGGTAATGCTAGGATAACAAAATGTGGGAGTGAGTGAAGGAAAACGTATGAAATGGGTGGGTGGTCAGAGGTGAAAGGTGGAAGGAGTGAAAGAGAGGAAGCAAAATAGAATCAATGGTAGGAGAAAAGATTAAAGGGCATAGAAGATGGAACGCACAACCTCGAATATTGAAATATGCTCGTATTTGGAAAGTTACAGATTCAGGCGCGGTAGTGAAGAAAGGGGCAAGAGGTATTGGATGAGGCCACATGAGAGAACCTGTCGTATATGTGGGACGGCTAAAGAAACTTGGGAGCATTGAGATGCAAGGTGTTGTGGTTGTGTGTGGAGTATGTCGGAGAAGATAGAGCTGAGAAAAGGACGAAATGCGTTGATGGATGAAAGCGGACAGGGTTGGCCGCTTATGGTCTTCTTCTTAGTCTTGTCTTCCTGTCTGAAGAATTGTGACACCAAGGTTATGTACACTAATTGCTTAGTTGTTTCCATTGCTTGCAATCTTCTGCCGCTCTTAAGTTGGTTTGCAGGGGTTGTCCCGTTATGTTCTTGATTTGGGCCAACCACCTCGACGGGGACCTGCCTCGCGATCTTTTTCCCTCAATTTTGCCCTGTACGATCAACTTCTCCAAGTTCTTGTGCTCTTCTGGTTACGTGAGCAAAGTATTTTAGGATGCGTCTTCGACATATTGTGGACAATCGGTCTTGAATTCCTATTTCATTTATTATCGATGCATGAGTTATCATAGCCGTCCAAGGTAACCGGTAAATAATTTTCCTCCAGCACCACATCTCAAATGCATCTATGCGTTTTCTGTCGGAGGACTTGATTGTCCATGACTCAGAGCCGTAAGCGAATATAGAGAACACTAATGTTTTAACCAGGGACACGTTTTTTTTTTTTGTTATTTGTCTGTCTTTCCATATCTTGATTAAGTTGGACATTGCGGTTCTAACAATCGATATTCGTCTTCTAATTTCAGCATCGCATCCTCCCTTGTTAGTTATTGATGCTCCCAGGTAAATAAATTCCTCGACGACGTCGATGTCATTATGCAGGTTCTCCATCTGTATTGTTTTATTCCTATCGATGAGCATTAGTTTAGTCTTGGTCCAATTAATCTCCAGACCCAAGGGTTGGCTTTCATTCGCCACGAGTTCAATTAATCTAGCCATTTCTTCTTCGCTTATTGCTACTAAAGTGGTGTCCTCGGCGTATCTCAAGTGGGTTATTTTCTTACCATGAATTGCTTCTCCTCCATTAATCCTAATTTCTAATCTCCATTAGAAAATCAATTCACCATAGACATTAAATAGTCTAGGCGACAATATGTAGCCTTGACGCACTCCTTTGCTTACTTTAAAGATATTTGATGTTTTGTTATCAAGACAGACAGTGGCTCCGTTACTTTTATACAGATTGCTTATGAGGGATATTATGTACGCCATAGATCTTTCCATAGCACACAGTCAAAGGCTTTCTTATAGTCTATAAAACATAGAAGCATAGGTGTGTTGAACTCGCCTTCTCTATTAGTTGTCTGATGTTAAATACCTGGTCCCTGGTTCCTCTACCTTTGGCGAAGCCTGCCTGTTCCGGGGAAATTGTAGGGGTTTGTAGTCTTCGGTCCATTATTCTCAGTAGAATTTTACTCGCATGTGATATTATATACTTCATTGTAGTTCCCATTTTGTGGCTCGGGATAAAGGCTGATCTAGACCAGTCCTCCAGCCATCGTCCGGTGCGCCAGATTTTATTGCATATTGCCGCTCATGGTAAAAATTGTTAATTTGGGATAGGAAAGGCAAATTTTGCTATTTATTATCTGTTATAAAAATGATTGACTGAAGTGACTGTTCGAATTCGGGAAATACAACAACAAAATAGAGCTACAAAAATCGAAAAGAGTTCAACAAAATCTCTTGTCTTCCATCTCTTGTTCTACCAAATTTTAACAACCCAACGCGGCGGATTATACTTTCTGGTGAACCCTTGAAGGAAAATTTTGCAGGGGACCTAAAAAGTTTTATAAACTCTCTTCTGTCTAAATCTACTATGTGATTCTAATACTTTTTGATACCACAAGAATCTACAACAGTTTGATAAAGTACTTAAGGATCTAAAAATAATCCAATTGTTGCTCAAGGTTCCACAAAAACTTACTACTCGTTCAATCTTAATAATTCTTCAAAATTTGTTCGACTTTGACTTTTTTTGACGACGAATTCGATTTCTTTGACTTTGATAATGAATCTTCACCTGTGTCTGTTTCTTCGTCTTGTTTCGAATAGGCCTACTTTAGAACACGCTTGTTCAACTGTTGGGCTTTGATCTTTGTCCATTATTGTGGCATCTTCTGCCGGTGTAACTCCTTTCTCTCTTCTGTGCAGGAGGTACCTTTCCTTCGGGGTTTTTCCTGAAATCCACGGACTTCCTTCAAGGTGCGTCTCACAGACTTTCTGTTTTGGACATTTGTTATTCCGTTCTTTAATATCCTTCTCAGTTTCTGTCAACAGTTTCTGGTACGAACCTTCTTGTTTTGCCAAGGTGAAAAGACGGTTGGTAAGTCAGGTTGGAGGCAATCTTGCAACGTGGCTATAGAAAAGAAGGGTAGCTCCCTTCTTTTCCTTGCACAGACAGAGAGCCTCTCAATATGTTCGTAGAAGTTTAATTAATTAATTCTGTGTCTGTTTAATATTGCTTCTCTTAATTTACTTCAAGTAGCCTATTAATTGTAGTAGTAGTGTATTAGTTCTATTAGTCTTAATTTTCCGTCTAGTAGTCTCCTTTATATTTGTATATAGTTTTGTAGTTATGCCTGTTTATATTTTTTTCAACTTGATGTGTAGGTAAATAATAATATAATAATAATAAATTATTTTAACATATATCAAAAAATCTCATAAATATATTATATTATATAGCACAATAAATATTTCTTTTTTTACAAAAGTTTTAATTTTGAATTAAAACGATGATGAAGACGACAGCTTCTTAAAATATACGGAATAAATTAAAACTTTTGCATTACATATTTTATAAATAATAATAACATAAATAATTTATACGAAAAATCGCGCTAAAATCGCTGTACTATAGTGCAAAAGGCTGACACACAAAGAACAACATACTAATAATAAATAAATCACATAAATATTGTGGAAAAGTCTGTTTCAAGGTTTTTTTTAACTAATTAAGATAAGTAAAAAAAGAGTACGTTTCAAATAGTAATCATGTTATGTAAAATTACAAAGAAAGGTATAATAAAAAGGAAATTTCTCGACGCACTGACCACCGAAAGGACCGAAAACGAATTAAGTTTTATAAAAACTTGTGGACCGCACAACTTTTTATAGAAATTAAGCGTAAACTAGACCCAACAGCGATCACCCCGACGAGAACTCTTCACCAGCGAAGGAAAACGTTTTTTTTTTCATAAAAAAAATCTTTGCCATCAAAAAAATAATTCTATCAAAATCAAGACAGAAAAAAAATACATAAACAATTCACGAAACACGCTCCTTTTGATATTACCTCTTTGCTACCAAAAAACTATAACATTTAAATAAATAACTTACATAAATATATGAGAGAGACAAATAGAATCTTTTTATAAAACATTTATAATACAAATGAGTAATATCAAAACAAATAATAATCGTTTCTTTAATTACATCTAACACACACACATAAATAATTTATCAATAAATATCTCACGCATGCATTTATAACCAAAACACATATTATCCTTATCCACTAAAACTGTTTTTTTCTTATTTTTAAATATTTATAAATAAATAGAGGGCATAATATCGGGCCCGAATCTCACTCATACGCACTTTACTTTGCACGCACACGCACACATTTATTACGCTCACCACTTTTCTCTGGGACTAGAAGAATTACTTAAAGGTGAAGATGTTGACGAACTTTTCCTCTCAGCACCTGGCGCAGGGGAAAACGGAGTAGACCTCTTATTTAACTCTAAATAAAATAAAAAAATAATACGTAAAGCATTTTGGACCAAATACTAAATACTTTTGAATCCGTGGACATTTAAGCAGAGTAACATCGAAATATGCGACCAATTAAACCTCGACAGAGAATATCGTAAAAACACTTAAGATCCTGAAGATCTTGAAGGAAACAGCATTGGAAATAAAATAAAACAACTAAATGGGTAATATACCTACCAGCAATTTGGTGGTAGTGTAAGAGATTGTAATAGACAAAGTTACAACCATAACGTTCAGTATAATTAAGTTAGGAAATTTACCTGATATAGCTAGTAGCATTTTGCGTCTGGCTCCAAAAGCAGTGACGCCTATTTCGATGAGGTCCTTATCGGTGATGGAGGAAAAGGTCGTCAGATCAATTTCATGGGATGTTAATAGCCCAATGTACTTTTCCAAATTGAGCGAAGTCAACAAACTAGACAGGTCTTGCCATTTCGTCGACGTTATTCGATTAATGACACTAATTGGCGTATGATCCAGAAAATTACTCGTATTTAAATTTGCCGATGTAGAACTCGAAGGCAGCTCGTAATCCTTTGTTGTCGGCATCTTCCATACGTCATCATCCTACATAAAAAACAAACAAAACATATACCATAACAATTCATTTAAACTAATTCAAATTCTACCTTATTATTGTTGTTATTATTGGCAGTAGATTGTTTGTCGCTTAAAGGTGCTGGACTAGTATGACTAATTCCGTAGCCAGCCCAAACATTGGTAGGATATCTAAAGCCTTGGCCAGAGACTCGTCCTTGCATTGCTTTGAATCCAGCCATCCTCATCTGTTCAAATTCAGAATTATTGAATCCAGAATTTGACCTATCTGGTCTCTTCTCCAAAGTTGGACCATGATACCCACCCGACATGTTCATTTCATTCAAAACTGAAGATAATTCTACGACAAATAATTCATTTTTGGAATATTGATGTGTTATGTATATTTTTGAAGGAATATTTACCAACTTTCTCTATAGGTGATTCTGGATAAGATCTTTTTTGGTAAGGTGAATTCCTGGGACTTAAAACTGGACTAGAAATTGAACTGGTACTAGAAATTGAAGAATACATGCTATTCTCTCGAGACTGTTCCAAAGATAACGAACTTCCAGAAAATTGCCCCAAAGAATGATAACTGAAACAAATATTTTTTTTTAAACTAAAATTTGTTATTTTTGTTTATTTTACCCGCTGCTGGCCATTGAATGTTGAACGCCACCAGTATTGTAAATAAACTGTGGCTGGTGGTTGACCATTCCTACAAATGATGGCTGAGGTTGAGCAAAAGACGTCGATGGGTACTGCCAAGTTGGTGTAATCAACGGGCTTAGCATTGGAGACATTGGATGTGGATTCAAAGGTGTTGGAGTTAGCATTTCTGTAACAGCTTGAGGGCTTTGTGTAGTCATATGATAGGTTCCTGGGATGTCTGCAATAATTGGAGTTTCATCCACGGCTAAAATCTCATTTCGAGCATTGTAAATATTTGCTAAAAAAATAAACAAAATTCGGAATAAATCAAAAGTAATTGAGTAGTTACAGTGAGAGATGTTGTAACTTACATGCGGATCTCTCGGCACCTTTGATAATACAAGTCATAACATTTTGTTTGGCCTTCAAACGAACGTTAATAATAACGTCATATTTGGATTGAATTTCGGTTACTTCGTTTGGTCTAATAGGAAGTCCGGAAGAGTTTTCTGGAAGATCGAACATAACTACCAAAGGCAATGAACCCTAAAAATGTGTTTATTTTGAAAATGGTATAAATCCAAGACATCTTATAAATCGTACTATAAGGAGTTGCCTTGCAGCGTAAACATTGTGAATATTCCCAGTGATTGTAACGCTGCTTTTCTTTAAATTTGGTATATTCGGGTCTTGAGCATCAGGGAACATAATCATCGCGCCTGTGGTTCGCATAATTTCCTTTAAATTCGCATGGTTCTTGCCAATTACCATCTGATGATGATGCGGAGAAATTTCCATTGACATATGAATTGCAATTTGATTCTACAAAAATTAAACTTTAAAAGGCCAAATTCCCAATTTTTGATGTTTGTTACATACAGCCAGGCTTTCGCATAAATACTCCACTAAAAGCATAGTAGCTTTCTTGACTTGCTCAACTTCCCACTCAACTCCTTTGACAAGGACTAAAGTAGCATGGAGTTTAGGACGAGTCCTCAGCAAGATTTGCACCTTGTACTGCTCTTGAATCTTAATAATATAGGGACAGGACGGATCGACATTTTCTGTCATTATTGGCAACTCAAATCCAAATATAACTGGAGTCTTTTGCTATAAAATATTAGACATTTAAAAATTTGAAGATCTTTTGAATTGGTTTGCGATTTACTCTGACACGACTTCTGGCTAATTCTACGCCCTGGATGTCGCCAGCGATGGAGACCTGGTTACTCTTTTCCGTTGGGTTAGAACGGTTGGAATCAGGGAAATGGACGTGGCATCTGGTCTCTTCCATTACACGTTTGATGCTTGAACCTCCTTTGCCGATTATATGAGAATGATCGGTGTAACTGACGTCCATTTTCATCGTCACACGATTACACTATAAATTAATTTTAATAAATACAAAATGGACAAATTTTAAAGAAGTATAGCTAACAACTTGTGGTTAATAGATAACAACTTTTTGGTTAAATGCTAAATAATTTTGGAACGAAAAGGAATGAAACATGGCGGATCGTTTTAACCTTCTAAAAACCCATGTTTTTGGATTTTCGTTTTCTCACGAAAACAAACAAGATCAAACAAGATCAGAGCAAGACTAGGGAAGACCAGACAAGTCCAAACAAGACAAGACTAGACCAGACTAGACGAGACTAGACCAGACAAGACCAGAAAAGACCAGATAAGCCTAGACAAGATCACACGGTCCTCCTCGGTAGTGTAGTGGACAACATACCTGCCTGACAAGTGGGAGACCGGGGTTCGATTCACCACCGAGGTGACATTTTCAACCAGGGCGGCACTAACCTACCTGCCTACCCACCCTGAAGGAATGCAAAATATGCGTTACCGGGGTGGTGCATACTGAAAGCCAAGTGGAAAAGGGGATTTAGTGAGAGGTTACCCCGACACCACAAAAAGACAACACCTGACAAAACCAGATAAGATCAGAGAAGAGCAGATAAGACCACACAAAACCAGGCAAGAACAGACAAAAAATCTTATTAGATGCGCTATTCTAGAACAAAGATATCATAGATAGCAACTCTCAAGTGCTCCTCAAGATTTGCTCTAGCAAAAATTAAAAGCAGAAAGTTATTTTGTTGTTGTTTTGACATCACTAAATAATATGCAAAAAAATATGCTAAATAATGTGTTCTTTTTCTTTTGGTTTTCACGCAAATATTTCCAATTTGTGCACGTAATGGTAAAATTGCTGATCCCTGTTCTAGAAGCTATACGAAGAAATTTAGAATCCTAAGATGATTTTAGTTATGTAATATTGCGATAGTTTAAAGTACTTTTCTATTTTGCGTCTATAATGAACTCATAAAAGCACTTATATGCGTGCGGTTATGGCTAGGCGAGTGCGATACAATTATCTCAATATGTATCGGCGATTTTTTTATTTAGAAATGGCATAAAAGGGCGCAAAATAGAAAAAATAGTATAAAAAACTCGTTCATAAGGCGTTTTTCGCACTTGTCCATTAGAAAACTCCTCGCAACGGTCGTCGTTTTCTAAACAAGGACGCGTGCTGCAAAACCGCGCTTATTGAACTTGTTCTTTAATATTACTATTAAGTAAATCTATTAGTCCCACCATGGTATAATTAATATAGTATTATGATATATTTAAAATATATACAAAATTACTTCAGGATTTCTTATAATAAATTAGTATCAGGAATTTCTCAACTAAATGTAGATATAAACTGATTTAAAAGTCTTACCCTGGTGTCCAAAACAGTCAAAATTCTCTCTTTAGCCGCCTGCACGTCTCCGGGTCGTCCAGCAATCCTAACGTGAGGGTCTTTGAAAAAAAAACACAAAATGAAGCACAAAAAAATAATTAATAATAGAAGATTGTTTGTTACCTTTCTTAGATTTAGCACCAACTTTGAGTTTACTCGGCCAAGTAATAAACGTACTAGTGTCATCCATGATCTACAATAAAAATGTCAGATAAAAGATAAAACTTGAAACCAAAAAAAAAACAATACCCTTTCAAAGAATATATCAGCAGGTAGTGGAGCTTCATGATCACCTGAGAATGAAAAGATTTAATTAAATAATAATTCGTTTTTGATTTTATTTTTACCGCTTAGCATTTGCTCGAGTTTTTTCCTGTCGACTCTGAAACGGTCTTGGTGCAGATCTGAGACGTCCTTCAGGCCAATTTTCGTAACAAAATCTCTTAAATCTTCCCTAGAGTCCCATCCGGAGGTCCATCCGGAATTCGTGGTGCCGGTTTCGGAGATTTCGGAGAGGGTGTCGGATCCTCTTTCCGGAGCACGCGGTTGCAGAAAGTTACAAGACATATTCAAAGAATTTATTTAAATTTTGATATAAATTTTCTGTTATTAGGAAAATAAATCTTTAAATTCCGTGCGGCTTTTGGTCATCGGTGTATTTTTTTTAATAAATTACTTATTTTAATTTTTGTCCAGTCACTAGTTTTGCATATGGGGTTTTGCTGCGTGCGTTATGGCGGATGTTAAGCCGGTGACTTCTTTCTTGGTAAAAACGCAACTGGCGGATTTTTAAAGACGAGAAATTTAGAATACAAAAAACTATGTATAATTTTTTTCTTCGAGGCTTTTTGTGAGAAAACGCGTTCTACCAACGTCCGAATAAAATATTAACTACGAAAATCCGCCAAATATTTAATCTTTAAATTAACTGGAATAGAGGTTTTTTTAGATCTATTTTGTTTTATATGATATTATTATAATTTATTTATAGTACGAAGAGGCTTATTAAACAACAGTGGTCTCAAACTGGCGGCTCACAAAATGCATTTCAACTCTTGTCTAATCGTTATTCGTCTTCCGTTTAATTTTATTCTCACGTTGTTTAAAACATATTTTTTTTCTATAATCTATTGTCAACGTATCATATCATAATTCTTCTGCAGGTCATTGCCGGATTATGCAGAAATTACTTTAAGATTGTTAGCGATATTTCTGTCTTCGTTGATGGTGTTTTTCAAATCCTTCTCAACCCGTTAGAATCGCATCTCTGGTGCTGCTCGTTGAATCATTCGGCAGGGAGAATGTTCTTGCCAGAGGAGATACTATGGCAACAGACTGATGTCACTGACATCATGTCAGTCTTCTGCAGTCGTGACCAAAGCATTGTTATCTACGTCTTTGTATATGTTCCTCAATATATCTCAATAGTTCCCAATAGATCTCACAACATTGTGTGAGCTGTAGCATTTCTCGTAGACTTAGTTTTTGGAAGACTGTCTTCTTTAGTCTACCCATGTCCGTTTTAAGACTCAAGACCGTTTTTAGATCTTAGTGCCCAAGGCTACCAAAATATTGCGAAGAATAAGCGGAGTACTGCTGCACTTTGAATTCGAGTAATTTACGAATCAGTTGCCCTTGGAGAGATTTTTCCAAATGGTAATCCGACATAAACATAAACGATTTTAAAAAAGCCGATATATCAATGGTGTTTCTTCGTCAGACAAAACAGAAAAAACAGCCTCAAAGCTTAATAAATAACGATTTTAACGAAAAGTAAAATCGAGCAAAATTTCAGTTTTAAATTATATTACAGTTTTTAATTATGTTATTGTAATACTTAATTATATTTTTTAAATATCTGCTTAAGAAATTTGGCTAATTTCAATTTAAAATTTCGTAATATTGAATTATATTCAATTTATTAGTTTACTGGTCGTGTTATCAGGGCAGGATTAAATATGTCAGGACACCTAGGCAATGCAATTCTCCGGGTCCCTTTACCCTTAGATAACTTCCTTAAATACTACTGTTGATTTACTAATGTTTTTCTACCATACCATAATGTATAATTTATAAATATTCATAATAGGGAATATGCATGATATTTAAATTTGGTTCAAATATTTTTTTTCCGAATCTTTATTGACCGGACATTTGAACAAAACCATTATTTTTGTAATTAATTTGTTTTGAAATACTTAAAATTAATAAATAATAAATAAATGCAAATAAGCGAGGGAAATTTAAATTTGTAAAACGCAACACCATTGGTAAAAACAAAAGTGACGTAACATCCCATATAAACAAGTCCGTATTTTTTACATTTGTATGTCATTGCAGGCGTTGGTTAGAAAATAAACATCAAAAACATCAAGTTAAAAATGAAAACAGCTGTAGTAAACAATGAATCTGTTGATGACGTCAAAGATCACTGATCTTTGACGTAATCAACAGAACGCGCGAAAATGGCGGTGTTTAAACAGCTAAATTTTTTTCTCTATTTTAAATATTTTTTTAAACTTAATTACAGCATTTTTAAGCAGTATTTATATTTTTTTCCATGTTATAACGGTGTAAGCAGTGAATTAAAAATATAAAAAAAAATACATATTTTCTTTTACTCTATTTTTAAACTACATTTCGAAGGTATGTACCACCCTAAACTATAAAGCAAATGAAACGTAACTTTGCATTTTTTTTTTATTAAATTCAATAAAATTACTATACAATTTCAGGCGGTTGGTGTTTTTAATACGAAAATAGTGCAATATGTTTAAATATTAACTCTTCTAACTTTTTAGATATATCATTTAATACTTGAAAGTTAACCTTTTTCTATCGATTTAAACGGTCCTGAGACATTGATGAACGAAGACGGTTTTATATTAATTTTAATTTCGAAAAGCTATGTTCACACGTGGCGTTTGATATCATAAGACTTCTATATATTTGCAATGCTATCACTACATTCGGGAAAGTTGATTGTGCCATATTATCAAAAATCAATTTATATGATTCCTGTGGGTAGGTACAATTTTAACTTTCCCCTCATCTACTAATTTTAAAATTAAGTACTTGGACTGCTCCATTTTATCTATAAACTGAAGCTCAATGTTCTCGGAATAGTGTTCACTTAACTTTGTACAAGCCTCTCTAATTTAATCGTTCACTTGAATTATTTTCCCTATAAGCTTTTAGTCGCCGCGACAATTCTGTATACAGCATGTCTAGTACAGGCAAATAAGTTTCAATTTTAAACTTCTCCCTGAGATCAACGTCTTCTACAGAACAATCATCGTGATGCTTTTTCCTTCTTCGCACACGCTGATTTCCATCAATATTGGGTAATACTCGTAATCGTCAAATGACTGTCGCTGTGAAAGAAAAAAATCTAAATGCGATTATAAATGATCGATTGTCGTTCGAAGTTATACTCAATAGTTTTACTTAATAGTTATACTTAATAGTTCTTTGTAAAGATATACTGACACTATTGCTTCGCCCGGAGTAGCGCCATTACAGCATGTTCTTTTTTCCAAGTCCGTTAATAGATATCTAGCCTCATGAATCGCTTGCGGTATCTGTCTCATGACCAGCAATAGACTGCAAAACTTTCTTTAAACTCTTATAACCTTTGATAAAACCTTGCACACCACACGTTGTGTCGGACA
The DNA here is from genome assembly GCA_944588485.1 of Phosphuga atrata. Lineage (NCBI taxonomy): Eukaryota > Metazoa > Arthropoda > Insecta > Coleoptera > Silphidae > Phosphuga > Phosphuga atrata. The sequence continues at coordinate 43,619,757 of OX155893.1, forward strand.
ATCTTTTCAGAACTAATGACGAGGATTGCTTACATTCATCACCTTTTTCAAGATGTTTGAGCATAAATGCCCAGCGACGAGTTGATGTCGAAAAAAGTTGTACACTACCTGTACAAATTCGAAGAATGAAATTGCTCCAACGCAGTTCTCCGCAGCACGTACTCCTTCCAAATTCTTAATACAATGAACAACTACACTACGTAACGTATTCAGCGTATCGGGGACTCCTCTAACGCTCTGTCATGAGAAACAGTACTAGCAGTACTGTAATCTAACTTAACCTAACCTATAAAGTGACTTCGTCATAGAGTAGATTAAAACATAATACCAGTTCTTGTGCCTTCATAATGTAGAATTTTTGAAGCGCATTGCACTAAATAAGCTATTCTTGCTTTTGCTTGCCGTACCGTCTCAATCGCCGCAAAAAATCATTCTATAATAATTTTAAATATGACAATGTAATATCAAAAAACATGTCAACAAAATAAAATTGTCATTGAGGATACAGATCTTCTAATAAATTTTCACCCGATTAAACATTTTCAATTTTTTTTCTTACTTTGTTAGTGTCTACTTCATGCAAGACCCTTACCCAAAACGGGGCCCCTACCCGATGCGAGGCCCCTACCCGATGCGGGGCCCCTATCCGATTCGGGGCCCCTGGGTAGTTGCCTACGCTGCCTTATGGATGAACCGGCCCTACGTGTTGTTGTAGTGCCCAAAAGAGTATTTCCTTCCCATTCCTTGCTTTGGATATTTTTATCTCGAATTTTTCAGGTTACTACAATGTGTGAGGGCTGAAAAAAAATGTTGGACTTGGTGAATATTTCTCGAAAAAATAAAAAAAAATTAAAACCCCTTCAATTAATATTCAAGCCCTTCAAGACAATCATTCCTCTTCGAGATTCAATTTACAAGCAAATTTTGAGATATCGGAAAATACTAAATTAAATGTACATGTTTCTTAATTCCATAATCGAAAGGAAAGCAAAGTTAGAAATCTTTAAATTTAATCAATCTTTGTGTAATTAATATATTTTAAAGTTTCCACTCTTAGACAAGAAACTACAATTTTAGTTTTTTTTTCTAAATTAGGAAATTTGGTCGGTCAGAAGATATGAAGAAAATGAATTTTGCAAATATTGCAAATTAGACTAATAATTGCAAACAATAGAAAATAAGTTTTTGAATTTTCACAAAATTAAAGTCCGTAAAATTTGTAATAATTAACATAAAATAATGAGATTATAAAGGGTGACAAAATAAGGGTGTCCTGTTTTTCTTTAATAAAAAAAAAATAGAAGCAATGACTTATTTGCCATAATTTTAACTGTCTACTAATATTCAGTGAAACGATGGTACGATGGTCCATTTAACAAAGGATTGCTTGTGTAGAGCATTTTGTTAGAACGAACTGCAATATTCAAACTCGGAGGTAGTTTCGACAACAGTTTCATTTTACAGCGTCGCCAAATTGCAAGACAATTGCAAGATGGGTCGAAAAATTTCGTCCAACAGGTTCTGTCTATGGTACTAAACTTGCAGAGAAGAAAAACTGCTGAACAGATGTGAATACTTTGCAAGTTAGGAGCAGAATTGAAGAAAATTCCAATCAATTCGTGCAACGTTTATCGCAGCAAGTGGGAATTTCATGTGAGTTGGTAAGAACAATTTGAAAGAAAGATTTACTCTATCGCCCTTATACAAGGAAAAAGCCCAGAAACTTCTTTCAATAGACCGAAACTCATGTTTAGAATTCAGTCAATGGATTTTGTGCAGAGGTGACAATTTTGTCAACAAAATAATTATGAGTAACGAAAAACATTTTCATAAGGAGAGGAACAAACAAACTTACGTTACTGGTCTGCCGAAAATCCCCAAGTTATACTTGAAGAAGAGATGCATTCTTAAAAGGTACTGGAACCGCATTTTTTGAAGATGAAATGGGAAACGCAGTAGTTCTCAATAGTGAATGTTATGAATGTTATGCTAGTTGCTAGAAACCTTCGTAATGGATACCATCGCTCAACTCCGATTGCAAATGATACAATATATGGTATCAGCAAGATGGTGCAAGGCCCCATGTATCCAACATGTCTATGGAAATAAAACGAGTTTTTTCTTGGTCGTCTGATTTCCCAGCGTAGGGATCAGTTGTGGTCTCCTCGCTCTCTGTATTTGTCGGCTTGGGATTATTTCTTACGTCATGTTAAATCTCGTTTATCAGAACCGATCTGAAATCCTGAAAAACGAAAAAATTAGACAAACTATTGGTGAGATTTCGCCAGAAATGTACCAGCGTGCAACGCGTTCATTGTTGCATCGACCTCAGTCATGCATCGAAGCAAACGGAAGTTATCTAATTGATGTATTTCTTAAGTATTAATTGTTAATTTAGGATTAATCATTTAATTTGTTATTAAACTTTTACACTACAATATTTAACAACAAATTTTGTTTCCTTATTTCGTTTTTTTGATAATTGCAGTTTAAAATCAAGACACTCATAATTTGCCACCCTTTATTATTAACAATTCAACAAATCATATAGGCAACTTCGATATAGGCGATTTTTGCAAAAAAATCCCAAAACACGTTACGTATTATTTTTTCTTCCTCTCACTTCTTCTTTCTAATAGGCCTATTTTGGACCACGCTTGTTCAACTGTTGGGCTTTGATCTTAGTATCATCCCAGTATTGTCGCATCTTCTGCCGGTGTAACTCCTTTCCCAATTCTGTCCAGGGGGTACCTTTCCTTCGGGGATTTTCCTGAAATCCAGGGACTTCCTTCAGAGTGCGTCTCACAGACTGTCTGTTCTTGCAACGTGGCCATTGTATCTTGCAACGTGGCCATAGAAAGCTACCCTTCTTTTCCTGTCACAGTCAGAGAGCATCTCAATATGTTCGTAGAGCTCAGAGTTATGCCGCCTTCGGAATTCCCCATCTTCCTTTACCGGGCCTAGGATCTTTCTGAGGATTCTCCTCTCTCTGATTTCCAATTTCTCCACCAGACCTCTTCGGTTCAAGGGAAGACACTCCATGGCATACAGGGCTTCTGGTTGTAAGACTGATGTGTAGTGCTTAAGTTTTAGGTTGCGTGACAGGCATTTATTGTTGTAAGTATTCTTAGTCAGTCGATAGGCTAGTTCTTACTTGTTGACTCTCTTGGATAATGATGCTCTTTCTGATAAGTTGGGTTCAATACATCCGCCAAGATACTTGAATTTCTCAGTCCTCTTGATGTTTCCCTGCTCTAGTAACATCTCCCTGTTTGCTTCTCTGATGTTGGTGAAGAATTCTGTTTTCTCCAGCAACACTTTGACCCACTTTGGCAGCCTGTTTTCGGAGGCAATTTTCCTGCATTGTTGCGATCTCAAGAGAATCAGCAAACAGTGCCATGTCATCTGCATAGGCCAGGCAATCTACAACCAGCCCATCGTTCTTACGTCCCAGGTAGATACGACTCTGAGCACCAAAACTGATTAGTTCCTTGGGCCATTCTCTCATAACCTTTTCAAGGACACATTTGAAGAGAAGTGGGGAAAGTCCATCTCCATGTTCCACTCCAGTTTTAATTTCGAAGCTTTCTAAATTTAACCTTGTAATGGGTGTTGGTCAAAGTTTCTAGGATATCTGCGGGTTTTGTTGTCTAGCCCTAGTTCAGAATCTAGTTAAGCCCTAGTTCAAAATAGTTTAGAATCGTAGTCCTTCCTAAAATCAACAAAGATGGTCGTCACCTTGCGGTTTCTCATCTTGGAGTATGCAAGTATAGTTTTAAGATTGAGGATCTGTTCAACACAGGATCGGGTCTTCCTGAAGCCCCCTTGGTATTCTCCCAGTTGACTATCCAGCTAATTTTCTGCCCTTGTTTGTAACGCCTTCGAGAGAATCTTGTATGTTACCGGGACTAGAGAAATTCCACGGTAGTTCCGTAGCATCCTCCTGCAGTTGGTCCCAGCTGTTTAGATCTGTATTCTACAGGCTCTGACTTACTTCTTGACTGTTCTTGAGTCGCTCTACGTAAAATCTTACCATTTTGCAGGTTCTGTGTAATCTAGTGTTTCTAGGCTGGAGTCTTATTTTGATCTTTGAAAGGTGGTGATCTGAGTCCAGATTGGCGCTTCTTAGTACCTTCACTTTTTGTATTTCCTTTTGAGATTTTTGTGAAATGGTCACATGATCTATCTGGAATTCACCCAGGTTGGTATTAGGTGAAATCCAAGTCTTCTGCTTCCTTGGCAAGTGTTTGAAGGCTGTAGACTTCATGAGCAACCCAAAAGTCCTACACATCAGATCCACCAATCGTTCTCTGTTCCGGTTCGTTCGCTTATGCGCTATAATTGCCCACTGTTTCTGTATTTTTTCTCTCTTCCCAATTGAGCATTGAAGTCACCAAGCAGTATGACGGTGTGCCTCTCTGGAAGTTTAGAGATAATATCTTCTAAGTCTTCCGAGAATTTATTAATTCTGTCTGGATTGCGTCTGTTGTCCTGGTTGATTGGGGCATGTACATTGACTATACTGTAGCCCTTGCTTGCGTATATTTGCTATTTTGCCCTCATTTCTATATACATGCTGTTTGTTTATCTCTTCTCGGTGACCAGCCACCTCCGACCTTTTTTTTCAAATGCATAGGTATGTCAAGTGACACCTTGGTTGAAAGATCTCTTCGCAATTACTATTTATTACACCATACACACCATACTATTTATTTCTTGGATATTTTCAAAGCTCACGTGATACGTGTTTCCGGATTTTTTTGCAAAAATCGCCTATATGGAAGATATGAATTTTATTCCAGATAAAGTTTCCACACTGTATTATAGATTCATTAAAAACTAAACATCTGCAAAATTTCTACTCTAACAAAATAATTGCAAAAATTAGTAATTTAAATTTAAAAATTGTAAATTTTGACTATTTAGTTTCATTACGACCTAAACTTTTTTTTCCGAAAACTATCTAGAGATTCCAGTGGCCAGACATTTGCGTGGAAAATCAATATGTATTTATTGCAGAATGAACCAGTAAACGAAGGTATAATCTGTTTTTGATTATCATCTATACTCGTTTTTGAGATATTAACGAAAATTTCCATTTTAAATCTCCTAAATAAAAACAAAGATATGGTATATGGTTTTGTCTGTATACTCTTGTCTGTCTGGTTTTGTCTATCTAGTCTAGTCTGTCTTGTGTGTCAAGTCTTGTCTCTCTGTGTTGCTATATCTACTCTTGTTGGTCTAATATCCATGGATGTTGGTCCATGTTGGTCTAATATCCATGGATGGACAAACTTTTGATCACTATGGGCGACCTGTTTCTTAAATTATAGGGTGACGTGAATGAAAACAAAAAATAAATTTAAATTTGAAACATAGACAAGAGAAAATAATGTTTTCTTCTCCTAAACTAATTATAGGTACTCCTCACTTAGCGACTCAGTTTCGTAACTTTTACTAGGTCGTTAAGCGAATTGGTCTATAAGTGAGGACCCTTAGTTTTTATTTATTTTAAAATGCAACGTCTACCGCGAATAAAATAAAAATACAATCTTGTTAGCAATTACCGAATCAACCAGAATTATTAAGTAAATTAGGCATTTAGGTTGTTATAACGTGAACAGAAAGGGCATCGGAGATGTACATGTCTGACGGTCTGGCGGTCGACTAAGAAGTAGGAATAGACCTTTTCATAGTTGAAATTTTTTTGTGTACTTGTGTCAATTTCCGCCATGTATTGTCCTAACTTTTTGACGTATAACCTTATTATTTGCCCGAAACTTTCATATTCCCGCCTTTCAAACTTGGCGGATGTAAAAAGGTCTATGGTTACGGTCGACGTTTTAGCCACTCCTGGTCTAGTCTGCCTAGTCTTGTCTTATCTAGTCTTGAATGACTTATCTCTCGTGTCGTCTAGTTTTCTCTTTCTTCCTCTGCCTCCTAGAGAAGAACGTATGGAGTCAACGCTGATGTAATATCTGTTTTAAAGATTATTTGTCTCTTTTACCTTATGTCTAATACGTACTGGCTCAAAATTTTACTTTTGTAATAGTGGCAACCCTGTGAAAAATATTCCTCGAACAAATTGAATAAACTTTGTAGCTTAAAATCGAAATAAACTAATTTAGCGAGCATGGGGGACGTGTTGAAAGAGTTACGGGAAAAATCGAAGAAACGGAAACAACTTTTAGCCCAAATGGTACATACATACAAAAAGAAAAGAGCAGTTGCAACAAACAAAAAATATTTTGTTCTGTATTTATATAAACATAACCAAACTTTTCTTGCATTTAGTTAGGAGTTTCTGGAGTAGATGAACTAAGGCAAGTTTTAGGAACATCAACCGAATCCCCCAAGCGAGTGTGCGAGAAACCGGAAAACTCCACGAAGAGTGAACACATGCAAGAAAAACTTGACACAAACAAGGACCAGTCCGATGAATTAGTTTATAGAGATTCCTCTACATTCCTTAAAGTAAATAGTTGTTTTAGTTATAATTAAAGCTAGATAAGTTATATGACGGGAACTAAATTAATCAATCAATTTAAAAGTAGTGAAACAGTGTAAAATTGGTTTCTGCAGACCATGAATGAACAAATAATGGAAAGATGGTAACTGTATAATGTTATGCATTGGTGTACCAGTACAAATATGTATAACATGGGCCAAGATATTTTATAAATTCATTGTTGAAGCTATAGATGTTTCAATAGTTATATAATTTCTTCTTCTTTATATGGCATCTCCTTTTTCGGAGGTTTGCAATCATCATCACTATCTTCATCTTGGATGCGGTAGCTCGGAATAACTCTTGGGTTGTGGTATCATACCACTCTCTCAGGTTACGCAGCCATGAGTATCTGCATCTACCACTCTTCCATTTGCCTATTACTTTTGCCCTGTATTATCAGTTGAAGCAACTCATATTTTTCTCCTCTAGATATATGGCCTAGATATTGTAGCTTCCTTCTTTTTATTGTTTGTATGATTTCATGTTGTTTGTTCATGCGTTCCATTACTCTAGTATTCATCACTTTGTCCGTCCATGGTATTTTAAGCATTCGTCTATAACACCACATCTCAAAGGCTTCTAGCTTTTTTATTTGTTTTAAAGTCTATGCTTACAATTCATATAGTAGAATGGAGAACACATAGCCTCTTAGTATTTTTATACGATCAAGTTTTACTTGTCTATCACAAACACACACATTTTAAGAAATGTGTTTCTGGCCATTTCAATTTTAGTTTTAATTTCTAGGGTCTGGTCTATGGTATTGGTTATCCATGTACCAAGGTATTTATATTTAGTTGCCTTTATTTATATTTAGTTTTTTTTAGTTTTAATTGCTGCATGGCAATTTATATGAGGGTGCATAAATCTTATCAGAATCTATAGTAGGTACATTTCTCTAATCAAATATAATAATGATTCACATGTATCAGATCAGTTGAATATTTTCACTATTTTTTTCTAGAAAAAGGAGGAGTGTGTGCTATGGTAAAAAATATGAGTTCATTAACCCATTTTGTTTATTTTTAAATGTGCAATTTGTTTTCTCAGAAATCAGATTCAAATCATCAAAATAATAATAATATTCCTCTAATAATAAGTTTTTGTTTCTTTATCATTTTCATCTCCATTGTCATAAGTGAAATGCAAGAACCTTTTAATTAGTTGATAAAATTAGCTATATGATTTACATGCCAAAAAATCAGATAATGAACTTCAGTCATTAAATGAAGTGATTGGGCCACTGGCATTTGTCCTAATCAGTGTGTTGCGTTTGGTGGGTTTTTCTTGAATATAATAGATATTTAATATACTATTTTTGCTCTAATTTAAGCATATTGTTTGTAACATTATTTTAATACTGAAATTCTTGAGTTTGTTAACTATTTGTGGTTTGTTTACATGCACCCCTTCAATTGACACAAAGAAAGTAATTTCAAAATAAGGGCAAATTGTAGTCAATTAATTTGGAAATTTCTACCAGTTGCCTCATGAGATCTACTGTGGCCTTAGCTGTTAAAACAGTAGCCCCATCGTATTTAAATACCTTTTTTGGCCTCCTGAATTGTAAAGCTAGCTTTGACATCGTGTATATGTCAAGTGAAACTAGATTTTTACACACAATGTTGCAAAGTACGGCTACTATGCAGTAAAGCGACTTTCCGCATGTAGCCGTACTTTGCAACATTGTGCCAAAAAAAATAAAATAATCTCCAATATTGTAAATAATCTATTTGTTTCTTAATTAATAATTGGCCAAAAAATGTTATACAAATTTCGTGCGTAAATGATTTTACAACGCTTCAGCTAATGGGGAACTCGCCTTATAGGTTCGTTCCCCAAACGTACTATCGCGTTGTATAATCAACTTTACCGCACTCTAATGTAAATAACGGAATAGGTTCTACTACAAGATGCAGGATTTTCAATCATGTTTTGATAATTTACTCATAACTGCATTGCTACCATCAATATTGAAGAAATATGACCCAATAACTTATAATAAGTTTACTACATATTAGACAATACATTTTGTAAAGTTCAATTAGTATTTATAAATTATCCCCCAAGTTTCTGAGCTCCAAAGATAAATTTGCTTATCGATGAATCAATTTAAATCAAAATGAGTTACTTCGGACTAGAATGTTACTTTACTTTCCAAATAATAGTCACTGAATCTTCCAAAACTCAGTTATAATATGTAGCTCTAACTAATACAATTATTAAGAAAAAAATTATTTACATCTTATATGGCCCACCTTGTATTTTTAATTCAAACCAGATATGAAACCAACATTTAAGGGAAATTTAGTTGCAAAAAAATGTAAATTACAATGATTATAAATTGTTTTTCTTAATTTGTTTAGCAACACTCAAAAAATATTCTAAATCATTAGTATCTGTTCTTGGTAATGATTTGTTTAATTGTTTGGCATATTTCATTTTGCTAATAATGGTGAATTATACGCCAAAGACTCATTATTACAAGAATATTTTTTTAACATATCCAATATTTATCTCAATGTTTTGAACAATATTTAGTTTTTCAATTGTTATATATGAATGCTGTACTGGGAAAAGTAGTCTCTCCTTGGAATTTAATATTTTTTATTCACATATGAGTTAAAATGAAATAACTTTATTTACTACAAGGAAAATCCAAAAAGCAGTTAATAATATTAAAATTATGACCCCATTTTTCTTTCCTCTGTACCCTTCATTGATTAATATACATTTTTTTAATTCTTTTTAGGGTACTCAATCATCAAATCCTCATAATGACTACTGCCAACATTTTGTGGACACAGGCCAACGTCCCCAAAATTTCATAAGAGATGTCGGCCTAGCAGATAGATTTGAAGAATACCCCAAACTCCGAGAACTAATCAAACTCAAAGATGATCTAATCCAACAAACTGCCACCCCTCCAATGTATTTAAAATGTGATCTTATGAATTACGATTTGAAGAATTTAAATTGTAAATATGATGTGATACTTATTGAGCCTCCCCTGGAAGAGTATCAAAGGACTATGGGCGTCACTAATATGCAATTTTGGTCATGGGACCAGATTATGAATTTGGATATTGGGGAAGTTGCTGCACAGAGGAGTTTTGTTTTTTTGTGGTGTGGTAGTTCCGAAGGACTTGATATGGGAAGAGTGTGTTTAAGGAAATGGGGATTCAGGCGGTAATATACATTTTTCAATAATCATATAAAATTGGTAATTTTACTAATGATGGTCATACACGATACTGCCTATCGTCCAATCGGCTGACACTGCAGGCTTGATCGAATCTGCAGTTCATCCATATACACACTGCACACGATCAATTTAAACTGTCCAATTGGCAGCGACGTTCAGTTAAAGCCATGGCGTCACCAGTGGCGAACAACGATGTTTAAGCCGTCTTGGGCATTTTACTCGTGATAAAAAAAAAGAAGACATGTGGAGAGGGATGGAAAGAGCGCGCACCACGTTTATCACCGACAAAAATCTTGACTCAAGTGAACTGACGATTGCAACCGCCATATACATTCCAAATGACATGATTCAATCGGCTTGATCAGCGAAAATAATTGAATTTCGATTCTTCCGTCGACTATAAATTTCATGCAAATTCACACCCACACACGGTCAGTTCTACTTGATCCAATCGACAGCGTCATGCCGACTCCACGATAGGCAGTATAGTCTATGACCACCATTACTTTTTCTATTTCAAAATCTGATCAAATCATTTACAACAGTTTGATCAACGATTTTGCTTCTCAGTACCGAACTGATTCATCAGCTAGATTAACGGTGAGTATTGGTTGGTAGGATATCTACTTCAACTGGAATGGAAGAGATTAAGTTGGACTAGTGGGAGACAGCTTGATGCATACTCCTTGAAAAATAGCGGCTTTGGATAATTTCTTTTAAGTTTATAGTAACATTTTAAGGATGAATAGAAATGTGTGGCAAACAAATTTTGATAGATGCATTTTTCAAAATTGGATTACCACACATTTATGTAATCAAAAATTAATTATAAATACAAAATGAATCTGATAATGTGAAGGATATCTGGTACTGGTGGACTCGCCCCATTATTTCTTAATTTTTTAAATATCTTAAAACATTTGTATGTACAATGTACATTTATTAATCAGTATTACTGGTGGCACTATGCCTTACAAAAAAATATCTATATCTATATATAATAAGTAATCTCGATATAAAAATTGCAGTAGAATATAAAAATATTTCTAATTCTACAGATTATTATTATTTTTTTCTGTTGCCTAAAATTTACAATGGAGCAAGAATTATTTGATTGCTTGTTTGTAGATGTGAAGATATTTGTTGGATACGTACGAATATAAAAAATCCTGGACATTCCAAAAACCTGGAGGCAAAAGCGGTTTTCCAACGTACTAAAGAACACTGCCTGATGGGAATCAAAGGGACGGTTCGCCGTTCCACCGACGGCGATTTCATCCACGCGAACGTTGACATAGATCTCATAATTTCAGAAGAAACTGAATACGGCAGCCTAGAGAAGCCCGTAGAAATCTTCCACATAATCGAACATTTTTGTTTAGGCAGACGTAGACTGCACGTGTTCGGAAGGGATTCCACCATTCGTCCCGGCTGGCTCACATTAGGCCCTGAACTAACAAATACAAATTTTAATTCGGACTTGTACAATAGTTACTTTAATCCTACTACCTTGACCACGGGTTGCACGGAGAGAATTGAAGCTTTAAGGCCCAAAAGTCCTCCGCCAAAAGGGAAAGGGAACGCTGGCGGTAGAGGAAGAGGCGGCTTTTCTAGGGGAAGAGGACGAGGAAGATAATTTTATATTTATTTTTAATTTAACAATGTCATCAATGAATAATAAATGTATTTTATAAAAGTTTACTTTTTCTAAATTAGGAAAAATCCTTGTTTGCTAATATTTTACCGTATTAAAATGGCTAATCAAAACATAGATTACAATAAGTTATAGAATAGATTAGTCATTTAAAATCTCATTTGTTGTATGAAAAATAATTTTCGTTGATTGGGTATATCCAATTATAATCAATTTTATATTTCTATGAAGAGCACCTCTATTGGCTTCTATATTTATTTATACCTTCTACCAATCAAGAAATATAAGATATCACAAAGTTTGATTGGTTTGTTACATATGGAATAATCCTACAATCCTTCACCGCGGAATATTCAACGTAGGAACATTCACTGCCGAACAGTTTCATCTGATCAATTTATTTTCCAGAATTGGATGCGGTGAAATTGCCGAACGGTGAAATTGCTCAGTGGTGAAACTTCCAGCGGTGAATGTTCCTACGGTGAAGATTCCGCGGTGAAAGTCCACTGAACCAATCCTAGCACGCAGATGAGAGGAATAGGAAAATAATTAAGCCTATGAGAAACATTTAATAAATATCTGGATTGGATTAGTCATTGATGGAAATTATGAATAATGTTTTATCTAACATTTAATATTTGTAACATTTATTGGTAACTTATAATACACGGTGTCCATACTTCACAAAACGTTATTTTTTCATCTTATATATTTTTATACAATTTTCAATCAAAACAAAAGAATGTTATGTATATGATATATTACCGCTTGATATCTGAAGAAGTCTCTTGGTTTCACGTCTCAGTTATTTTCTTCCATATATAGCCAAAAACGAAATAATCTTCTTCAGATACCTATACCAAATAAAACGTCAAATAAACTCAACATCCTAACAAATCATAACATTGTGATTACAAAGATTCTTTTTGGCCAAGATGTAATTACAATGGCTAGATAACAACCAATACCTACTCAAGTGTTTTGTTATTGCTACAACTTGTTTTTCCTACAATGAAACAAACCGCTTTATTAAAAAAAAAGAAATAGAGATAATATTTAAAACATGAATTTCAAAATTATCTCTATTTACTTCTTTGTTCTTTAAAGTTTTAAGCTTAAGTAATAGATCATTGCGCTATACGACATACACTCTACGTTTTTCTCTATAGTACAATACTTTACAATGAAGCTTTTTTGCTAATTTTATTTTCTTGTAAAACTTATCAGCTTGTGGAAATATACTTGTTTTTAATGGCACTAGAACTAAGAAAACACGGAAATATACCTTCTCCGTGTTGTTTTTTGCACACTTTGTTCCCAAACTTAGTACATGTAAATTATGTTTAAAAAAGAAACGAAATATTATCACATTAAATTATTTCATTAGTTTTGTATTGTTTCAATAAACTGTTTTCACATTATAAATGAAAATTGTACAGCTGTTCTATCTATTTCTCGAAGCTGGAAAAAATATACACCACCAAAAAAATATATTTTTTTTCAATTTACTGTACATCAAATATTTAACTAACATTATTAGTTTCTTCATATCATTTTTAGTAACTTTATTTTTTACTAATACTCATTTTTTAATAAATTCCATCATGTTATATAATATACCATTTGTAAATATTCTCTATAAGATTACGTTACCTTTTTATGTTTAAAAAAATTAAAAACTAATATCACAACAAAAAAATAAAATACAACTGCCAGTCTTGAGAAAACCTCCAAATACTCTCCGAGGGATAAAAGGGCAGCCTTAAAATTAAGAATTATTTCCAATACTAAATAGAAAATAAATCACAAAGATATTTAAGATGGATTTTTTTTTTGAGGCAGGTCAAAAGTTACTTCCCACTTCAATAGGCAGGGGCTTGAAAATCTGCAGCACCTATTATAAAATTAAAAGTTTCAATTTTAAAGAAAATTTTAATAGCTTTGTTTTTAACCTCTTTGGTTCATTCCTCCGCCGGAGAAAGGAGGTTCTTGATACTGTTGGTCGGTTTCTGGACCCCCTGGATATGAGGGGTATGCAGCTGGCATGCTGGTGTCAGTTTCGTAATTTGTTGCAAAGGCTGCATCAGCTCCTTGCTTGAATCTTTGAAATGCAAAGAATGCACAACCAGCCTAAAAATATTAACCAAGAAATATATTATTATTTAGTATTCAAACAATTTAACAAAAGATTTTTTTTTAATATTAAATGATATTCGATTCGGAAAAGAAATTTGTTTCGTTATTGAACGATATTCAATTAACCAAACGCGCAAACTGTGAATGGTACTTGATGCAGGTCGATGATTAGAATTGTTCTATGGGATAAATTACAAGTTATGGATTTTCGAAATGTGTGGTTTCAAAAGGATGTTATTTTAACTTTATTCTATTTAGGAGAAAGATTTTGTGATTGCATGCTTTCACGAAGTAACATTAATTGGTCGCGTAAAACCCACGATGGCTTTTTCCTTAGGGGTTTGTCGCACGGAATGGTTTACGCCAACGATACTCAAACTATTTAATAGCTTAGGGATAACATTATCAATGCTATTACTGAAATTAAATAGGATGTATGCGAAAATGTCGTCGATAATAAAAGTTTATTTAGATAATTTTGGACGAAAAATAGCGGCCACTTGCTGGTTATAATTTTCCACAAACCGTAACATTTATACTTTAATAAAAATAAATTAAATTAAAACAGTTTGAGTTTTCTGTGTTTAATTAAAATAAAATCGTTATATTTGGATAACCTTATTAATCCAACTAGATTCGTATGAAAAGTTTCTGGCATAGTGAATAGAAAGTGGCAATTGTCCAGGATAGTTTTGTTTAATGGAGAGATAAATGTAATAATTTATTTCATTCTACATCAGTGATAAACAAAGGAAACATGAGAAAACGATGCAAAAAGCATAAAAATTGTGTCGAAAGATTGAAGTTGTACAATAACAAAGCTATAGCTGCTATGAAGTTACAGGAAATTTCCCACTTAAGCCTTAAATTTGTTGTAAAATTCATAGTCATCATTCACAAAGTTGAAAAGAACACCACGAAAATACATGAATAGTACCTTATTCCTAAATAATACCTTAATAGTACCTTATCTTTGGAATAGACGCAACTCAAATTTATGATACTTCCCCGATTACACAAGCCATTATATTACTTACTATCGTAAGTCCATAATATGCACTCCAGCTTTAATTAGGGCGCGTCGGTCTTCCTAAGCAAAAATGTTTAGTCCGAAAATACATACGGTAATAATAATTAAATTAATAATAGAATTGAAAGTAGGAGTTTATCATTGCGATATCTTCAAATCTGTCAGTAACTTTAATTTCACTGCTATCTTCTGTTACTCCTTGTTACACTTTGCTCAAGATGCGTTGTGTGAGCCGCTCGCTACGTCAAAGCAAGTAACGGGAACGGTCAAGACAAACTTTTGTCAGGGGCGAAGGCCAACAGATATTATGAAAGAGAAAAGAAAATAAAGTTAGAATTTGTGTAATTAATACCTCAGAGTCCAAGATAAGAAAATCTCGTCGGCTCCTCATCCAACGGGAACTCTTATCTGAAGGCAAACTGACAGATAGCGTAAATCAATAAAGAAACAATACATTTACGCTATCTGTCAGTTTGCCTTCAGATAAGAGTTCCCGTTGGATGAGGAGCCGACGAGATTTTCTTATCTTGGACTCTAAGTTAGTAATTACACAAATTCTAACTTTATTTTCTTTACTCTTTCATAATATCTGTTGGCCTTCGTCCCCTGACAAAAGTTGGTTTTGACCGTTCCGGTTACTTGCTTTGACGTAGCGAACAGCTCACACAACGCATCTTGAGCAGTGTGCCAAAGAGTAACAGAAGATATAAGTGTAATTCCAGCTACTGACAGATTTGAAGATATCGTAATGATAATCTCCTACTTTCAATTCTATTATTAATTTGGTTCAAACCATGACATCTCGTTTTAAATTAAATTAATATTAATATTCAAGCAATAATAATTAAATTAATATTCGTCCAAGAATTGGTAATTTCGTTCGGTACAAATTCATGGAAAGAGATACTTATTTTATACAGTGGTGTCAAAATATACTTGAAGGTATGAAACATAACAACATATGTTTAAATTTGATAACAAATATTAGCTTGGATTTTAAAATTACTAGATCATAAACACTAAATAGAGGAGTGTGCTGATAGAAAAGGTAGACAAATCTGTATTATAGCCGACTGCTTTATAATACGGCTCCCGTCGGATAGAAAAACAAATGTACAAATTGATTAATGTATGTATTTTATGAATATGCGCCATAACACGTGTGAGGAAGAATTTATTGTTTTTAATTGGAGGGCTGTTTATTGAAAGAGCAAGCACATATGGAGTTTTAGACATGAAAGCGTACATAAAGCATGTTTAAAACTCTATATGTGCATATGTCGCGTTTTATACATCAGAACTTCTCTGACGTAAATTAGTTACTTTGAATTAGACTTGTTTAGAGGGCATAAGCTATTATAACTCAGGCAAAATGGCTATGTCGGGATACGAATGGTATTATTTTGGCCGATTACTTCTACTATGATTACTTCTAACATGACCAGTTCCACCCCGAAATTCAAAAGAAACAACCCGGTGTAGGGAATTACATATTCGGTTTCATCAGGTTAATGCACAGAGTCGAATTTCATGTAAGTGTATTGAGCAAAAGCAAAGTTATGTCAAATTTTTTTTTTTTGCATAGAACCTCACCGTAAGTGTAGAATTATGTATGGATTATGAATTATTATGATTATGAATATTGAGTACGTACCCAGGTAAAGATAGAAAAGAAACTAAATGCAATTGCAGCTTGCATGTTATTTACGCCGTATCCTCCTAAAGGTTCGGCGGCTTTTCCCCATTGACTAGTCAGATACCAAAAGCCAACGAAGTATAAAAACGCCCAAAAACCTGAAATATAATATTTTTGTATTAGTCAGTGACACATTATGTTATAATAATAGGTAATATGCATGAAATTTTAATTTGGTTCAAAGATTTCTTTTCAGAATTTTTATTGACCGGACATTTGAACTAAACCATTATTTTTGTAATTAATATCTTTTTAAATACATAAAATAAATAAATAAAAGTGAAAATTAAGCGAGGGAAATTTAAATTTGTAAAACGCAACACCATTGGTTAAAACGTAAGTGACGTAACATCCCATCTAAACAAGTCCGTATTTTTTACATTTGAATGTCATAGCAGTCTTTTGGTTAGAAAATAAACGACAAAAAACGTCAACTTAAAAATGAAAACAGTTGTAGTAAACAATGGACAGTGATCTTTGACGTCATCAACAGACCGCGCGAATATGGCGGCGTTTAAACAGCTCAAAATTTCTCTCAATTTTAAATATTTGTTTAAAAGTAATTACAGCATTTTTAAGCAGTATTTATATTTTTTACTATGTTATAATGGTGTAAACAGTGAATTAAAAATATAAAAAACCATGCATATTCCCTATTGTCTGAATTATATCTGGAAATGTATTATTTTTACATTTCTTATATTCCAAAGAAAATATATCCATAGGTCCATTTTCGTATATATCTTAAATATCTTTCGAAAATATATAGGATGCAATAAAGTATATTACAGGTATAATATAACTGAAGTGCACTCTTCAAGTTTATAGAAAGTATAAAATATATACTAATATTATTTGTAGTTTTCTCGAATTTTTTATTTATTTTTTAAACTAAGAGAGTTGATATGGAACAAACAAGCATACAAAATATAATTTATTTTGATCAATTAGAGAAAAATATACCAATGAACAATTGAAATTACAAAATGACGGTCATACGCACACAATTTTACACTTTTGGCATATATAATATTTTAGTAATTATAAATAATAATAAATAATATTTTGTTTATATAGATTTTTCACTTCAAATTAATCCTTTTAAATTCAAATGAAACTTTTTTAAAATCAAATTAAACTTTTTTTTAATTCAAATTAACCACAACCTATAATATTTTTTCTACATAAATTAGGTAATATAAATTTGGTTGAAGTAAGTTATTATAATTATATTTATTTGAAGTCTTAACTAAAAATGAATATTACTATCTACATTTACGGAAGAAGAAATAAGAAATAAAACTCGTAATAATTATAGTTGGTTAAGACATGTCATAGAATACGCAGATGATGGTAGTTTGGAAAATATAGATGAACTACCTGTTCGTCGTGAAAGAAACGATAGAGGAAATTTTTCTAAAACAAGATTAGACAAACTGGAGGTGTTTATAAAATGTTATGAAGGAGGTAAATCAATTGCAGAATTAACAAAAATAGCAGGTATTAATAAAAACAACGCTAAATCTATAATAGGACGTTATAAGAAGGATGGATGTGAGATGGTTAGACGAAATCTTGGTGGAAAAAGAAATACTAAAATATCTGATGAGATATTAAATAATGTGCAGCAAATTATTGAAAGAAATCCATCGATTACTTTTAAAAATATGAAATTGAAGATATTTGAAAATAAAAACGTCAACTTGACCACAATATGGGTATTTATTGTATTAAAAGCTTAAAAAACCTACAATTAGTCTGGACCGTTTAAACTCTACGTCGACAATTGAACAACGTAAAAATTATGCAATTTTATTTTCAGAAAATGCTAGACAAACACGGGAGAATATAACCTTCATTGTTGAATCCGCCGGTTTCAATTACCATCTCCGGCAAAATAAAGCTCGATTGAAGATAAATACTCATGTAATAGTATACCAACAGTATACCAAGAGGCAGAAACGTTTTTCACTCATTGCAGCCATGAATTTACATGATATTCATTTTGCTAATTCATCAGTAAATTCAAACACTTTTATTACATTTCGTGATGGATTATTTTATAAAATAGCTGAAAGTAACATCGTCCAAGCTTGGCTGGTTCTGGACAACGCCAAAATCTATAAAACTCAGGAAGCTCGTGATAAAATAAATTTCTTCCACCACATTCGCCCATAAATCCCATAGAAAAAGTAAAATTAGCTGCAAGAAATATGCTGGCGGAACCAGAAAGTAATCTGAATATGGTTAACATTATTGAGGAATCCGTGGTCACTGTTACTACTGCTGATTGTACTCAATATTATGTAGATATGATATAGAAATTATTTTGTCTGTAGCAGGACAACCATTACATTAACATTATTTTAACAATTTTTCATAATTTTTTTCATTATAATTTCTAATTATTAATTTGTGGTTTCTAAAGTATTTATCTATACTTAAGAAAAGTTTAATTTGAATTTTAAAAAGGTTGAATTGAAAAATTTGAATATAAAAAAGATTAATTTGATTTTTAAAAGGTTTAATTTGAAATTAAAAAAGATCAATTTGAAATTTTTAAAAGGATTAATTTGAAGTTCAAGAAGAAAAGCTATATATACATTTTATAAATAGGTTTTCTATTTACAAAGTTTTTATTGTTCAAAATAGATGCTTTCATGTAATACAAACTGTGGCGGTACAAATTACATAGAAATATATATGTTTATAAATACATTCAATTTAGACTACAAACTGTATTGTAATAAAACAATTTTAAAAGTAATCATGTCTATATTTAATTGGTCTTCTGAATTCCTTATATTCCTAAGACTGTAATAAATATAAATGATTGATTTATTTCAAATGGGGAGAGGTTATTTAATCGATTTAAAAAAAATACATTTAGAGTCTCCGCCAAGGGTTCAATTAAGTTCACATGAATTATGTCGTTCATACAGTTGTGTAATGCATATTATTTCAATAACATATTTTAAATAAGTTTAGTCTTAGTATTATTTCTTATGGAATTGGGACATATAAATGTCAACTCTTGTTTCATAAAACATTTTGAATGCTTTGCGTCTTTTTAACTTTTTACCTTCAGAAACTGATCAAAATTTGTCACATAAATAACTTAATTGGTCTTTAGACTGCATATAATGTTTACGTTTTTAACACCTTTCTAAGAAGTTTCTCTAACACATTTTCCAAGAAGACATCATAAATGAATTCAGTCGGATGAAAATAAAGTTTACTTCGATTATTGGTTAGATAATCTGAACTAATTAACCGAAAAACGATATTTTTTCAATAATCAGCTATAGCAACATTTCTAGCAAGTTTTACGAATAGATGCAGAAATTGATATAAAATAAAAATTATTATCTGTTTTATTTTCAGATAAATATGGTTTAAGAAAAGCACATCTGAAACTGTTCTAGATTGCTACTTTTGAATTAAATATTGACAATTATTGAAAATAATTTGTACCTGAGAAACCGAGGTCTCCAAGAACGTAGTGTTTCCTGGTCTTCACAGAAGACATCTGTTCGAACATATATTCGCCGGCGATGAATCCCATGCTCGCCAGGAATGCGACCACGCTGATCCCGACGCCGTAATTACATGCATTTCCATCGCCGTTGTACAGGCATTCTTCTTTTTGTGTGGTCGGGTTCATCTGCCAACCTTGCGACGATATGCACCCAAAAACTATTATTGAAAATAACTGAAACAAATTTAAATACATATAGTTTATCTACATCTAGAAAGAAACATGAACAGATTTTTGTTATAATTGATGACCTGCTTCTGAGAGGCACACATCAGAACTCGAGTAATTACAAAATAGGTGCAATTGTCTAAGTAGAATTTAGTTGTTTGTTAAAATTTGTTGTAGTTAAAAGATACAAATTAAAATGCTGCTCTAATTAAAGTTGTTCTAATTTGCAACAAATGCAAATTTATTGGAAACTTGCCACTCACAGACCCTTTTGACACAGTTTACAGACTCGCAGAGATCCACGGACCTTCGGTTGGTTTGCATAATCTGCATAAATTTACAAATGATATATTGTATCCCAGTGCGTGTTACGTAGTTAATTGCTAATATCCCAATCGAGTTGGCGGTTTTAAGTTTCGTAACCCAAAGTTCTGGCTTGTTGGAAATCTTCAAACGTTCAGCAACAGCAACCAGATAGTTATCTTCGTTAAGAAATTCAAATCTAGAATTTGCAGCTTCGAAGAAAGATATTTTTTCGGTTTATAGAGATAAGTAGTAAAATAAATGGCTGCCACAGCAACCTCACCAGACATACGCAGGACGTGTCCAACGAGCGGAAGAATATTTCATTTCGAGAGCCATTTTCACAATGAACTTCTGTATTAAGCCGTAAATCCTAATAAATCCTCAGAATCCTTAGTTTCACATAGCAATGCAAAAATATGCAATGTATAGATTGCCTCTAATTCACAAGTTTAACAAAGTTATCCATCGTCTTAAGGAGCCCATCAGATAGAGCTTTGAAGCAAATGATGTGATGATGATGTGGAATGTACAATTTACACTTATTCTGACTCTATTATTATATTCTGATTTTTTTTGGAAAGTCGAGGTACTCGAAGAAATTATTAGCGTAATGGGTAATAATGTCACGTACTGCAAAGTAATGCCACGTAAAGGAAGGAAATTTGAAATATTTACTTTTAAATTTACTTGTTATTACTATATGCAACCTGTAAGATAAGAGTGCTAGTAATGAAGAAGACATCAAGTTAGTAGTATAGTAACAAGTGTGTTGAATTTCTATACATTTATTGAAATTGGATTGAAATACTACAAAATTACAATACTCTAAACTACTTTTTCACATTTTTGTATTGCTTATCAATATTAAATCATATGTCACAGTCCATAAGTTAGCAACCGAATTTGCAAAAATATGATATTACGGAGTAAAATTTGATATTTTTGAGTTCCTGGTAGATATGAAATATTAGTTGAAATAGAAAGAGTACTAAAAAATGGAAAATACCAAAAATGAGCTAGCAACACTTTTGAGAAAAACTGTGCGTTTTTGACATATTACTGCACCTCAACCATAGTTCTAGAGTACTTGATCAATTTTGCAAAAAGTTCTGCAAAAATTGACATTTTGCAAAAAAAAATTGCAAAAACAGTTCTTTTCGCTAAGAGTTCTATCGAAGATCCCTATGAAATTTTTTTATCAAAACCTTGGTTCAAAAGCTATTTTCAATATCTAATAAAGGACCCATGGTTTTGAATGAAAATTTAAAAAATTCGCGCAACAGTTATGTTTGCAGTTCCTGATAGACCTAGAGTTCTATCGAAAATCCTTATAACATTTTTCTGTGAAGTCAAATAATGGAAAGATATTCGAAAAAAGTTCACTAATGAAGTTCGAGTTCAGCAATAAAGTGCAAAAAAAAGTGGCGCAACAGCTCTGTTCCTATGTGAATTGGGTATTTGAATCAATTTTTTTTTCGTCATAAATCGAAAGCTCATATATAAGTTTTATGACAAAACTCTTTTTTGTTTTATTTTTTTCGTTATAATTGAAAAGTTATAACAAATTGAAAATATATTTTTAAACTCGGTACCGAAAACGCATCGGTACCGTTGTGACGTAAAATATGTAATTTATACTCGCTCCTGACTTTATTGATACAGTAGTTGTAAATTTTGCACAAAGTACTCTAGAACTATTTGATATCTACCAGGAACTCCGATGTTATATTATATTTTTGCAAATTCGGTAGCTAACTTCATAGGACTATATATTAATATTAAAATTTTATTATTAATATTATACTACCTAATTTTAAACCAATTTCACTTTATTTCAAATGGCATCATCGGCTTCTTTCTATTATGAGGAGTTTAGAAGGAGCTCACTGTCCTACTGCAACAAGCCGCATGATGAGCTCATATGGGTGTAGTGGGGAGCTAATGTGGCCGTAATGCGAATATAATTTGAACGTAATTTAGGAAATGCAAGAGTAATTCAAGGAATGCAAGAGTACTTTGTGTACTGTGGTGTAATAATTACGTAATGCTAGAGAATGCAAAGTAATGTGCGGTAATGCATCTAAATATTAACATCTATTGCGAGAGTGGATGCCCCCCGATAAAGAACAGTAAATTGATCGCTTGCAAAGTTTAAAATGTACCCAAAAATATAACCTATTACAAAATTATATATAATACATGAGCCACAAATGAGGATTGGTACGACGACGAGTGTAAAGAAGCTATGAAAGAGAAAAATATAGCAAGGAATAAATGCCTCCAAAGAAATACCAGAGCAAATGATGAGCACTATAAAACCAAACGAAAAGAAGCGACAAAAATGTGCAGAAGAAAGAAACGAGATATCCTCAACAGAAAAATAGAGGAGATAGTACCAAGCTATCAATAACGAAAAAGAAAATCGTAAATTCTATAAAGCAATCTTGCAACAAAAACAAGAGTTTAGCCCGCAAATTACGTCATGCAGAGATAAAATGGGGAAATACTGACAGAAAACGAAGAAGTAATAAAAAGATGGAAAGAGTATTTTGGGAGCCTGTTAAAGAGCGATGAAAACGATGAAGTAGATGAAACCAACTTAGAATACCAGTCAGCAGAACCACAGGACATAGAATACACGACATACGATGAGGCAGTAGATGTTATCAAATGCCTAAAAAACAACAAAGCCCCTGGGACAGATGCGATAACTTCAGAGCTTCTAAAGAACGGTGGCGAGTTACTGTGGACAAGAATACATATGCTCATCAGAATGATATGGAAATAAGAGAAGATACCAGAGGAATGGAAGCTAGAAATTATACAGCCCATTCACAAAAAGGGCGATAAAAATAACTGTAACAACTATAGAGGAATAACGTTACTCAGCGTCACCTACAAAGTACTCTCAAGTATAATCAACCAAAGGCTAACAAGATATGCGGAAGAGATCTTGGGCGAGTACCAGTGCGGATTCCGACCAAACCGATCAACAATAGACCAACTTCACACGATGAGACAGATAATGGAAAAATGCTACGAACACAATATCACAATTCATAACCTCTTTATTGATTTCAAACAGGCTTTCGACAGAGTAAACAGACGTAAGCAACTGAACGACCTGGTACTTATAGGAATACCACGAAAACTGGTTAATATGGTGAAGGTCACCATGCATGAATCGAAAGCGATAGTAACTGTACAAAACGAACTGTCGGAAGCTTTCGAGTTCAATAAAGGAGTGAGACAGGGCGATGCACTCTCAACACTTTTATTTAACCTAGTACTTTATGGAGCAATTAAGAAACTTAACATAAACGGATGCATAAGCAACAGAACATAGGGAGGAATGAAATAGCTATTAGAGAAACATTAAAAGAAATGGACAAAGAAACTACAAGATCCGGACTGAAAATAAACGAAGCAAAAACGAAATACAGGAAACTAGCAAGAGGAAGTAACAACAACCTACAACCCATAAACATAGAAAACTACAACTTCGAGTGTGTCAATAACATATGTTATCTTGGCACACAATTGAACACACAAAATCAAACAAGCGAAGAGATCAAGAGCAGGATAGTAGCAGGAAACAGAGGTTATTATATGTATAAAAAAAACTACTACGTCAAGACTGCTAAACAGCGCATCTAAACTAAAAATATATAAAACAATAATTAGACCTGTGGTTACATACGGCTGCGAAACGTGGTCTTTGATGGTCAAAGAACGACGAGACCAATCTTAGAATTTTCGAACGAAAAATTTTAAGGAAAGTGTTTGGGTCGATACAGGAAGAAAACGGAATGTTCAGAATTCGTATGAACCATGAACTGAACATCTGTATAAATAATGCGGATATTGTACGATTTATAAAAACACAAAGAATCAGATGGCTGGGACATGTAGAGAGAATGGAACACACAAGGGAAACGAAGATAATAACATACTGGAAGCCAGTGGAAAGCAGAGTAAGAGGAAGACCTAGAAAAAGATGGATAGATGGAGTGAAGGAAGATCTCAAAACACTCGGAATGAGAAATTGGAAAGAAGCGACAAATGATAGAGCGGAATGGAAAAAGATCGGCGAGCAGGCTAAAACACACAGGGTTGTATGTAACGCAAAAAAAAAAACATGAGCCACGGAGCTTTGCATGGATGTAGCGCCATCGGTGCAAACGCTAATACATGTTGGTCACAGCAGCCCTCTCCATAGAACGTTTTAGGTTGCATGGAAAAAGAAAGACTGTATGATTATTTTACTCTTTTTATCACCTTTTCTAGAATATTTGCTGAGCTTTGTTGCTGATTATTTTCAATGATTTGTAAGGCATTCGATTCGTAAGTATTCTAGTTAATTTTTTGCTTCAATAAAAGTTCGCTGAGTTGATCATTAATATCTTGCGAAATATCTTGATTTTTCAAGAAATGTGTTCGGGCAAAGGAATATTATTTAATAGAAGTTAATGAATGGAGTGAATTTTCTGATCCATCAAAGTTTCGTGCTCATTTTTGAAATATGTTATGAAATCTTACGCAGCAAACCTCTACTTTAACCTCACTGATTTAAGACTAATGAATCTTACAATAAGTTATTATAATAGAGGCTGATGTGGACAGAAACGACATACATTTCAGGTAGAAAATAGAACCTAATCCAGACATAGTAGATATAAATAAAGCAGAAATAGCTAATAAAATTATATTAATTAGCACATAATTAATTTATCTCAATTTAAAGCTTAATTCATACAGATATATTTACAACGCTTATACTATTTTTATAAGCTTAAATCCATAAAAATGTAATATGTCTAAAAAATGTAATATGATAAATTGTGCAATATCTAAATGTATTTCGTTAAATTTGTTTGGATAGAGAACGAATACAAAAATTGTCTCTTTTTGATTATATCATGTCTTCCATTGTATCAGCATGACCTAATCTATATAAACTTGTTATATATAAACAGTTGACATTACATAATTTCAAGTACAACGCCTTATCTTTTGTTTCCTCAACAACCTATTCTAACTATAGTTGTAGTAATTAATCTTTCAATTAATCCAACCAAGCTGTGTGTCAGAAATCAATAATAAAACAGAAATATGTAAATTTTTCCAATTAAAATCAGCCGTATCACTTCGTGTTTGTAATAATAAACAAATTATTTGTTTTGTTGCGTCAAGTAAATAAATAAAACTATACAACGGGTTAATAATTGCTATAGTAAATATTAGTGAAATAGGAGAAACGATTTAATGTAAATAGGACGATCATGTGTTTGTTTAATAGCAAATAGCCCCATTTTAAAATTCGAATCAATAGCATCTCGTAGTGTCCTCCTTCGCCTTCCCCCACCCACGCACACAGATGTGTTTTCAAATCGATTATTTGAAACGCAACGAATTTTTGACCCCTTATTTTAAAACTATTTATTTTCTAATAATTCTATTGATATTAGTAAATATATTCTCGCTTACCCAACATACTGCTCGTAGGATAACTTGAGGTCTCTGAGCGAAGGAAATTGGATCAAAAGCACCACCGGCTTTACCGCCTCCGTAAGCTCCGAGTCCTTCCATCTTGAAACACTGACGATCGCACTGTTGCCGGATTCAACTGACTTTTGACAGAAATGTCAAAAGCTTTATACCGGGCGATTCAATAAATATATTTGTTTATCTGTAATATAAAATTTAAGTTTATTCAAGTAATTTAATTTAAATAGATACATGCGTATAGATATATAGATAAGGATGATATTATATTTAAATGACATTATTCTGATTAATATTACAATTTTAAAGCTAAATTCTGAATTTGAAAAGTTATGCAGAACCAATTGCATACTACACAAATCGGAGAATTAAGCAGCGTTCGCGTGAAAATTGTTTAGATCAGTTAAGTATAGTTCAGATAAAATAAGAGAAGTAATAAAAATGTTGAAATATTACATAAGTTAAGGAGAAAGCTAAATTAGCGAACAAATATATATTATACACGGTGAGTCACATGCCCGGTCTTGTGGCACTCTGAACAATGAGTAGGAGTCCAGACCAGTCCAGTCTCTTTTGTTCTTTAACCAGGAGAACTTTCTACGTCCTGGACCACGGCGCCCCTCTATCTTGCCCTCCATTATTAATTTTAGAAGGCTATAGTTTGAATTTCTGAGGATATGTCCTAGATACGCTATCTTACGTTTCTTCACAATAACCAATACTGTCACAATAATCAATACTGTCCAAACCTCTCTGTCTCTGTCAATGCGTCTAAGAACCTCATTATTCGTGATATGTTCCGCCTAGGGTATTCTCTGCATTCTTAAAAATATCCACATATCAAACGCTTCTATTTTGTTCACAGTATTGATCTTCAACGCCCAAGTCTCAAAACCATACAACAGTACAGAGTGAATGTAGCACTTAACGAACCGGTATCTTAGTTTAAGGTTTAGGCTTCTCTCACAAAATACTTTTCTCATCTTAAGGAACGTTTTACTGGATATCAAAGTCTTCGGTGATCCAGCTGCTAAAGTATTTAAATTTAGTAGCCTGCTCTTTTTGGTTATTGTATACTTGCACATTGGTTTGAATATCTAGTGTTCTACTGATAACCATTGTTTTCGTTTTGGCCGTATTTACTTTTAGACCAAGCACATCACCTTTTGAGATTATTTGGTTCAACAAACGTTGTAGGCCAGCTGCACTGTGTGCAAATATAGCCAATCTTTCGCGTACCTGATGTTGTTCAATAGTTCACCATTTATATTGATTCCATCTGTAGAGTTTTGCAAGGCTTTCAGGAATATTTGTTCCGAGTAGATATTGAACAACAATGGTGATAGTACACAGCCCTGACGTACTCCACGTTTAACAGGTATATCGCTGGTCGTGTCGTCCTCGAATAGTACTGCAGCAGTTAGGTTTTCGTACATTTTCTTATGAAGGAGATATCTTTTTGTTCGAGGCCTTTGGTCATCAGAATGTTAATTAGGACGTCGTGTTTTAAACAGTCAAATGCCTTTGCATAATCAATAAAACAGATGTACACGTCCTTTTTTTGGTCTCCTTTTTCATGAGAACTGACAGCCCAAACAACGCTTCTCTTTTTCCAAGTCCATTTCTAAACCCAAACTGTTCCTTGCTTAGGTCTTTTTCGCATTCCTTAAGTATTCTATTATGTAGAATTTTTAGTAAAATTTTGAACACTTAGGCTCATCAGCTTATCAGTCGGTATTGGTCGCACTTGTTTGCGTTTGGTTTCTTTGGTAGGGCAATGAATATTGATTTCAGCCAGTCTTTCGGTATGTTTGCGGATTCATATATTTTGTTATAGAGGTTTACAAGAAAGTCGATATTTTCCTCTTGTATAAGCTTTAAGATTTCTATGTACTATGTACTATGTCGTCCGGTCCTGCAGCTTTACCTGATTTGGTATCTGGGATGTCACTGGTGGACAGATTAAAGAGGAGTACAGATAGTACAGATCCCTGAGGCAGTTCGTTTTTTATTAAAAACTATAATTATTGGTGCTAAACAGAGTGAGAACTGGGCATGCCAGGTGTAAAGCCACATTATACAAATGGGGATTAGCCGACAACCCAAGTTGCGAGTGCGGAGCCCAAGAACAGACAGTATCCCACCTCGTCAACGAATGCCCCACTAGGAAATTCCAGAGTAACTAGAATGACATTATAATGAGTATCCCTACTGCACTGGAATGGCTGAGCTCACTGGATATACAACTGTAAAAGAGACAATTGGTATCAAAAAGTTTATCCTACGTAGTAGATAGTGTCTAGTTGCCACATGCTCGTATATGTTCAATTCATAATTTTAAAATAATTCACCTTTTAAATCAATATAAGTAAAAATTGTAATGTTTTACAAACTTACCTTTATATACTTAATTACAAATGTCTGTAGAAAGCCATACGATAAATATAATAAATTTGGTGGATCCTGATTTAGTGACCCTAAACCCTAACCCTAAACCTGATTTGGTGGATTTTATTGCTTTAATAACTTCTGATTTCATGATGTTCAGGCGAGTGTCTCCTAACTGATTTGTATGTGGTAAATTAGTTTCGCCATCGAATAAATTTTGATATACTTTGTCCACTCTTGTTTCATTTATTCTTTATTTATCAGAAGTTGGTTGTCCTCATTTACAAATCTGAATGGTAGGTTTTTGGATGGTGGCTTCTGGTATATCCAGCTATTTCTTTCACCTTTTTGTGGATGTTGAACAGATCGTGTTTGTCCTGTAGTTCTTCAAGTTCTTGGTATCTTTCTTCTATCCATTTTTCTTTGACTTTTCTAATGTTTCTTCTTATGATTGAGTTCAGTTCATTATATTTCTGTTGGTACACATTTTTGTATTTCCTTCGTTCATCCATTAAATTCATGATTTCCTCTGTCGTCCACTGCTTTCTTTTATCAATCTTTGGTGTTTTTAATGTTTCTTGGATATTTTTAAATATTTGCGTAAGTTGATCCCATACCCCCATATATATTTGCGTAAGTTGGTTTTTTTTTAGTTCAGTGTTGAGCTTCGTCGTTAAATTCTCTTGTAGTTTTGGATCTTTGAGTGCCTCCATGTACGGTCTTCTACATCCCTGTCCCGGTCTTCTACACATCCAGTATGTGTACGGACATTCGGTCCCCACACATTAGGAGGTCCAAAGAGTAAATTCTTGAAAATAGTTTAGTTTTCAATAAGAAAATAAGAAATTGCAGTTTTCCAAGCTCCAAGACCAAAAATCATTGATGATTTAACGACTTACAAACAATTCCAATGAGTATTTTATTCTCCAGAAGCCGAAAAATGTTGGAAATATTGACAAGGCAGATATCCAATTCAATGGTGTTGGCAAAAGTGTTTGAGATATAAAAGATGTCCATTTTTATTCATTCAGAGCCAACGGAAAGAAAGAAAAAAGAGATAATATACCCAAAGAACACCAAGGTATATTATTTTATTTGCAAATTATTTTTTAATTCGAAAAGTGAAGCACCTCCTTAATAGCTGGTTGCAATGATTGGAAGAATATTATTGATATTTTAAATAGGCACGATCATTCAAAGGAACATAAAGAAGATATGTGTACTCATGTCCATAGATTTCATACAAAAATAAAATCATGATGGGAATGCATTTTACGTTCCTTGTTCGGTGCATAGTCTTAATCTCATTTGCTATTCCGCAGGCGAAATGGGTGCAGGTCAGTATATTTTTTTAATTTTATTCTAAATATATTTGTATTTTTCTTAGCGTCAACAAAGAGATGGGATTATTTGACAAATACAGATATTGCTGTCAAGAGGATTATCGATACAAGGTGGTCGGCTAGAGCTGATGCAATTTCAGCGGTAAAGTCTTTTTTAATACAAAAGACGAGCTATTAAAATTTATAAAACTTGCTAGGAAAAGCCTTTAGCCAAATTGGAAGCAATAAAATTATTTGATTGCTTTGAAGATTTAGATTGAAAGTACTCTTTTCTTGTTAATATGGAACACCATTTAAACAGGTTAAATGCGACTAGTAAAAGTCAATGATTCGGATTTAAAAAATACAGTGAGTTTATTAAACTCACTAGAGTTGTATGTGTCAGATAATTAGTGTAAAAATACATTACAAAAATTGTGAAAGTTTTGCGAAAACAGTTCGCCAATTACTTTAAGTTTTCGGTCGCAATAATGTGCCAAGTAGAGACCAGTACTGCATGCGTCAGCGTAAGTAACACATACTCCGAACCATTCAAAATACTAGCGGAAGTACGACAAGGATGCATATTGTCGCCAATACTGTTTAACATTTACACAGAATACATTATGCGAAAGGTACTAGAAGATTGGAACGGAGGGATCCCTGTTGGAGACAAACGGATAACGAATTTGAGATATGCAGATGATACTGTGTTTCTGGCTTCGGAGGAAGCCGAAATGGAGGCTATAATGGCCCGACTGACCGAAGAGAGTAGCTCATATGAACTGGAGATTAATAGAGCCAAAACAAAGATCATGATAATAGACAGACAAAATGAAAACCTGCCACAAGGCGACACCGTGGCTGGATTTGCAGTGCAGGAAATATTTGATTATCTAGGATCAGTAGTTACCAACAAAGGTGGATCGGAGGAAGAAATCCGTAAGCGAATAGCGATTGCCAGAACGTCTATGGCAAAACTGGTGAAAATTTAGAAAGATCGAGCCATTATCAAAAACACAAAACTTCGGCTGATACATAGCCTGGTCTTCTCCATTGCAACTTACGCCTGCGAAACGAGGACTATTCGGACCTCAGACCAACGCAGAATAGAAGCGTTTGAAATGTGGTGCTATAGAAAAATGCTGCAAATACCATGGACAGCCCACCGCACAAACGACTCTATTATTCAACAACTCGGTATAAAGACCAGACTATACCAGACAATAAACCAACGGTATTTGGAATACCTGGGTCATGTGGCAAGGAGGTTCGACAATATTGAACGACTCATAGTAGAAGGCAAAGTCCAAGACCGCCTTCCAAAAGGAAGATCGCACGTTGGATAGACCGGACAAAAACCCTGACGGGACAAGGGATGCAGGAAGTAATGATATCTGCCCAAGATAGAGAGAGCTGGCGAGGAGTCATTGCGAGCGGTGTCACCACGCCCTGCAGAAGGGTTATGGACTAAAGAGAGAGAATGCGCCAAATGAAACGACAGACCAAATGTACGCTTACGGATCAGAAGATCATTGTTCGTCGTCTTTCTTGTCGGTCACTCGAAAATATCACAGTAAGGGATTCTGTGGCCGAAAATGCAGGAACTTCCATTCGACATCGTGGTCAAGATTTAAACATTTCCAACGATTCTTTTTTGATGAGATTTGCATTTGCACGCGTACAAGATTCAATTGGTGCAAGAAATCAAGGCAAGGGACCATGCGTAACGGCGTGGATTTGCTGATTGGGTGTTGGAACATCATCAAATTAATGCGGATTTTTCGAAGAAAATCATTTTTTCAGATGAGGCACATTTTAAACTCCATGGATACGTAAATAAGCAAAACCGTCGGATTTCGGGTGCTAAAAATCCTTGAGTGATACTCGAAGAACCAATGAATCCATCGCGAGTTATGTTAACGGAGTTTTTGTGGATTTAATTGATGTGGAGGACATGTTTTTCCAACAAGACGGTGCGATCTGCCACACAGCACGTGAAAAAATGGTGTTATTGCAGACCAGGTTTCCATGCCGTGTCATTTCTCGATTTGGCGATCATTGGACACCAAGATCGAGCGATCTAACACCGATGGAGCTATGTGGAGCTATCGTTTTTATTTTTCTTTGGAGCTATCTGAAGGAAAAGGTGTTCAACTGTTTCCGGCGAATAAGCCGGAAACAGTTGAACATCTTATAGAGGAAATACGTTATTCAAAATTTCAACAAAAGAATAACCCTATGCCAGAGGTTTCATGGTGGTCATTTGCCTAATGTTGTATTTCACGTTTAATCGGAACTATTTTTCTTTATGTTAAAATAAAAAATAAATGTGTTTTTCTTTAAAATTAAAGCCGGCGCTCTTGTTGGGACACCGTTTACAACCATTTTAAATACTTTTCTCTATGAATTAAAATGATATGAATCATATATATGAATGTGATGAATGATGTGAAATGGTATGAAAATATCATATTAAGTTGCGTTCATAGAAATCAGCCCACTCTAAACTTTTGACTTTGACTATTAATTTTTTTAAAACTATTTATGAGATGAACTAAAGAAATATTTGAAAGACAATTTAGAAAGATTTATTTATTGCCTTTGCAATTTAAATTTGCACATTATTCTTGTTTCATAATTTTATTAGCGTTCAAAAGCGTTAGTTTAATGCATACTACACCGCAAAAAGCCGCTCACGTTTTTGTTCTAATGGACTTCATGTAAGCCAATTGACTTAGCCAGTGAGCTATTGCTCGACAACTGCATATGATGCGTGCCGCGGTTCGAAGAGTGTTCCGACGTTATGGGGAGACTGGATACTTTCATAGATAACTTGGTACAAGCAGAAGGAGATTTACAACGGCTCTGGATGACCGCTTTATTGTGTCAACGTCATTAAGAAGTCACCTTAATGCTGTTCAACTGCAACAAAAGCTCCGTGAAGTATGAATAGTAGCTATTAGTCAGTGGAGAGTACGACGAAAACTGCAGGATAGTAACTTGACCCCTAAGACACCTGCAGTTTGTCAGAAACTTACCCCAGCTCATCGCCAAGTACGCCTGCGACTTGCAAGGGATCATTTAAATTGGACGTTGGAAGAATGGGGGTCGGTTCTGTTCCCTATTTCTATGAGTAGAATCTATGGTAGCGACCGAAAACTAAAAGTGTACCGGAGACCTCGAGAGCGAAGAGCTATTTGCAGAATGCTGCATTCAAGAGCGAACTGGGGTGCAATTTCTATGGGAGCGAGAACCAACCTTGCTTTCATCATTAGGGGCGCCCGTGGTTACGAGAGAGGAGGTTTAACGAGTGCTATATACATAGAGGAGATTTTAGCAGTTCGTGCGGTACATTACGTCGACTACATTGGAGAATAATTTATCTTTATACATGACAATGCGAAGCGGCACACCGCAAGAATCGTCCAAGATTACATTACAGAAATCCGGTTTTCGGATTAGGGAGTGGCCAGCATGCAGTCCCGACCTAAATCCGATAGAATATTTATGGGATAAGCTTGAACGAAGAATTCGAGCTAGGCATTGTGTCCCAACCTCGATACCAGCTTATTGTTGCAGTGGAAGAAGAGTGACTTAACATCACACAAGAAACAACAGCGAACTTGATTAGATCAATGCCTAATTGTATAAGAGATGTTATTAGAGCAAGAGGGGGTCATACCGATTATTAAAAATTAAGTGTTAATTCAGATAATTGTCAATAACCATATTTTTTTTTTGTAATAAAAAAGTAAATTTGTTTAATGAACTAATTTCACTATGTTAAAGACAAGTAACCGAACTAAATTTCAATAAATTAAGGAAAATTTTGAAAATTTTGGTGATTTTCGCGAATTTTTTGGAAGAAAAGTACTCAATTAAGTGTTTCAGGAAATTGAGAACATATTTGGCTATATTTGACCTTCATTACATAATTTTTTTCATAGAAAAATATTAACATCCAAACTTATGCGCTGCCTTCGGAAGCGCAAAAAAAATGTTACTCCACTGCCCCCCTCCTTGAAGCTGATTGAGTAGCTGAACCCGAAAAAAAAATTTTTGTCGTTAAACTAGAAGGTATTTTATGTACCATGAACTAGGATTACCAATCGGACAATTCCTCTTTGAGTTACAACAGGGGCAAATTTGAAAAATGCCATTTCGAAAAAAACGCATTTAAAGTTAAGGACGTTCTATATACGGACTATATTTTCTCAACCTCATATACTTCCGAATACGACAAAAATCTGAAAAAAATCTCATGTATTTTAAAGATGTCGGAAACATTGCTTTCACATAATAATAATGTTGCAAAGTTATTAACAAATGGATTTAAAAAAAAAATAATAATTTAACAAATTTTTGGAAAACCTATTCTTTTTTGTTTCAAATAAATGAATTGATTTTTCAGAATCCGCCTAAATTTTCTCAGATTTTTATTATCTTTTTGACTTTTTTTCCAATTTCGAAAAATGATCAAAAAACTATTTTTAAAAAATATAAGAAAAATCCGAAAAAATTCATACGAATTCAGAAAAATTCAGAAGAATTCAGAAAAAAAGATCTACTTAGTGAAAAATATAAAAAAATAAGTTTTCCAAAATTTTATTGCCTCTAAATCCAAAAATTTATCGCCAATTTTATTCCTGCGAGCGGTTGCGCTTTAAAAGGCTGCCATTCATGGAGTATTAGAGATACGGCCTTGAAATTTTCACAGGGTATTCTTGAAAGTATGAACTGTTAAACAAGGCCAAAAAAAATTTTTTTAAAGTGTCACAGTGGTATAGTCCCTTAAACTAATATTCAAGCATATCAAATGCGGTGATGGCCTAGTAATCAAGGTGTCAGATTACTAAGCCATAAGTCCCGGGTTCAATTCCTGGGGCACAAATAAGCCACCGTACTGTCCGTACTCCTATGCATGGCTCTGGCCAGTAAATCTGCATATTAAAAAGTCATAATAAAGTGGAAAGCATATTAAATTGTCTTTCAAACGGCATATTTCTTTATTTCATCTCATAATTAGTTTCTAAAAAAAATAGTTAAAGTCAAAAGTTTACAGTGGATCGATTTCTAAGCACGCAAGTTTATTATGAATTAAAATTTAAAAGTTAAGAATTTGATTGAAGCACACATAATTTAATTAATATATATATATATATATATATATATATATATATATATATATATATATATTTATATATATATATATATATATATATATATATATATATATTTATATATATATATATATATATATATATATATATATATATATATATATATATATATATTCCGGCGACATTGATGTTAACAACTTCGAGGAAGAATTAATGCAATTCATTCATTTTGCAATTGAAGAAGGGATCAATATTCTCGAATGTTGACATAATTTAAAAAAATTAATTATGCATCCAAGTCTGTAATGCATTAACAGAGAGATCCTTTTATGTCCTCAAAGGAGTACCTAAAAAATTTAAGGAATTCAATTTGGCAGGAAAGGATATAGCCTGTATTATATAACGAGAACGATATGACGAAAGATACGGACTGCAATTATTTAATTGAATATTTTGCTGCGCTATTTTCGAAATTGGCTAATATTAAATTAGACATTTTTTAAGATATTAAATATTAACTACTTAAAAATAAAAAGTTTATACCAAATTAATAAACCTTTTCATAGTTGAAAATTTCCGCCATGTTATAGGTCAAAAAGTGCCCGAACTTTTTGACGAATAACTAGATATGTGCCCGAAACTTTCATATTCCCGCCTTTCAAACTTTGCAGATGCGCATGCGCTTAACTAACTGTAAAAAGGTCTATTACAAATTATGTAATATCTCATTTATTTTTTAAATAAACTTACACCACTTTCAAAATAAACGGTTTCTTTATTTCTGTTAAGATATTAATTAAATGTTTTTATTTTCTGTTAAAATTTTATCTAATAAGTTGATGCCAATAATAAGACAATTAATATAAGCGCCTAATTTTATGAAATTACACTGAACCCAATTAAATGATCCTTATTAATTAATTATAAAATATTTTTTCGGTATAAAATTGGCTTTTAAGGTAATCGAAAAAAAATGACATGCAAAGTTCAATTGCCTCAACAGGTAAATATTTCCATACCGAAAGGGAAACAGCCTTTGAGTAGGCACAGTGGAAAAAATACAGTGCAAACACAATAATAATTTACATGATTATCTGTAAGGAGAAACAGGTAATCGATCACTAAATGACAGAGAATGTGGATTTGGTTTTGTCTTGCTCTACACGGTTTCTGAAATGCAACAAACGGCACGCATCCTTTCGACTCTGCTGAAAACCAGCTGAAAAGTTGCGCGAATCAGATTGTGGAAACGACGCGTCTGGGGCTTCAAGAGTTTTGAGTCAGTCTCCGTGTGAACGGCTTCATGTCTTCGTGCATTTGGTTGTCTAACGGGAGTTACGTGACTTGGAAGTGTGAGCTTCGCAAGATAAACATTCGTTTTATTAGCGAGAGCTTTCGAACGTTATTTGTTCAAGGTAGATTGTCGTCGGAATGAGTGTTTTGTACCAT
This sequence comes from Phosphuga atrata, assembly GCA_944588485.1. NCBI lineage: Eukaryota > Metazoa > Arthropoda > Insecta > Coleoptera > Silphidae > Phosphuga > Phosphuga atrata. Next base: position 43,655,788 of record OX155893.1, read on the forward strand.
TTGTTTTTGTTTCGTTAATAAAGTTTGTCAATGTTTTTGTTTCTTTTAATTTCGCTTATTTATATTTTTGTAAATTTGTAATGATACATTTACATATTTATAACTTAATGTTAATGAATGAAAATTGATATTTTAATATTATCATATATTATTTATACTGTTTATTAAAACATTAAAATCAGATTTTTTTTTAAGTTTCGATTTTTTTCAGTTTATTCAAGATCAATTCTGTTTATTTCAACAAGACATAGTTTCTAAACTTGTGTCTGAATGCATATCAAAATGTATTGTTGTTTGTTTAATATTGTGCGTCTAGTCCTGTCTGTCTAGCCTTGTCTGTCTAGTCTAGTCTGTCTAGTCTTGTCTGTCTAGTCTTGTCTGTCTAGTCTTGTCTGTCTAGTCTTGTCTGTCTAGTCTTGTCTGTCTAGTCTTGTCTGTCTAGTCTTGTCTGTCTAGTCTTGTCTGTCTAGTCTTGTCTGTCTAGTCTTGTCTGTCTAGTCTTGTCTGTCTAGTCTTGTCTGTCTAGTCTTGTCTGTCTAGTCTTGTCTGTCTAGTCTTGTCTGTCTAGTCTTGTCTGTCTAGTCTTGTCTGTCTAGTCTTGTCTGTCTAGTCTTGTCTGTCTAGTCTTGTCTGTCTAGTCTTGTCTGTCTAGTCTTGTCTGTCTAGTCTTGTCTGTCTAGTCTTGTCTGTCTAGTCTTGTCTGTCTAGTCTTATCCGTCTAGTCTTATCCGTCTAGTCTTGTCTGTCTAGTCTTGTCTGTCTAGTCTTGTCTGTCTAGTCTTGTCTGTCTAGTCTTGTCTGTCTAGTCTTGTCTGTCTAGTCTTGTCTGTCTAGTCTTGTCTGTCTAGTCTTGTCTGTCTAGTCTTGTCTGTCTAGTCTTGTCTGTCTAGTCTTGTCTGTCTAGTCTTGTCTGTCTAGTCTTGTCTGTCTAGTCTTGTCTGTCTAGTCTTGTCTGTCTAGTCTTGTCTGTCTAGTCTTGTCTGTCTAGTCTTGTCTGTCTAGTCTTGTCTGTCTAGTCTTGTCTGTCTAGTCTTGTCTGTCTAGTCTTGTCTGTCTAGTCTTGTCTGTCTAGTCTTGTCTGTCTAGTCTTGTCTGTCTAGTCTTGTCTGTCTAGTCTTGTCTGTCTAGTCTTGTCTGTCTAGTCTTGTCTGTCTAGTCTTGTCTGTCTAGTCTTGTCTGTCTAGTCTTGTCTGTCTAGTCTTGTCTGTCTGGTCTTGTCTGTCTAGTCTGTCTAGTCTGGTCTGTCTAGTCTTGTCTGTCTAGTCTTGTCTGTCTAGTCTTGTCTGTCTAGTCTTGTCTGTCTAGTCTTGTCTGTCTAGTCTTGTCTGTCTAGTCTTGTCTGTCTAGTCTTGTCTGTCTAGTCTTGTCTGTCTAGTCTTGTCTGTCTAGTCTTGTCTGTCTAGTCTTGTCTGTCTAGTCTTGTCTGTCTAGTCTTGTCTGTCTAGTCTTGTCTGTCTAGTCTTGTCTGTCTAGTCTTGTCTGTCTAGTCTTGTCTGTCTAGTCTTGTCTGTCTAGTCTTGTCTGTCTAGTCTTGTCTGTCTAGTCTTGTCTGTCTAGTCTTGTCTGTCTAGTCTTGTCTGTCTAGTCTTGTCTGTCTAGTCTTGTCTGTCTAGTCTTGTCTGTCTAGTCTTGTCTGTCTAGTCTTGTCTGTCTAGTCTTGTCTGTCTAGTCTTGTCTGTCTAGTCTTGTCTGTCTAGTCTTGTCTGTCTAGTCTTGTCTGTCTAGTCTTGTCTGTCTAGTCTTGTCTGTCTAGTCTTGTCTGTCTAGTCTTGTCTGTCTAGTCTTGTCTGTCTAGTCTTGTCTGTCTAGTCTTGTCTGTCTAGTCTTGTCTGTCTAGTCTTGTCTGTCTAGTCTTGTCTGTCTAGTCTTGTCTGTCTAGTCTTGTCTGTCTAGTCTTGTCTGTCTAGTCTTGTCTGTCTAGTCTTGTCTGTCTAGTCTTGTCTGTCTAGTCTTGTCTGTCTAGTCTTGTCTGTCTAGTCTTGTCTGTCTAGTCTTGTCTGTCTAGTCTTGTCTGTCTAGTCTTGTCTGTCTAGTCTTGTCTGTCTAGTCTTGTCTGTCTAGTCTTGTCTGTCTAGTCTTGTCTGTCTAGTCTTGTCTGTCTAGTCTTGTCTGTCTAGTCTTGTCTGTCTAGTCTTGTCTGTCTAGTCTTGTCTGTCTAGTCTTGTCTGTCTAGTCTTGTCTGTCTAGTCTTGTCTGTCTAGTCTTGTCTGTCTAGTCTTGTCTAGTCTTGTCTGTCTAGTCTTGTCTGTCTAGTCTTGTCTGTCTAGTCTTGTCTGTCTAGTCTTGTCTGTCTAGTCTTGTCTGTCTAGTCTTGTCTGTCTAGTCTTGTCTGTCTGGTCTTGTCTGTCTAGTCTGTCTAGTCTGGTCTGTCTAGTCTTGTCTGTCTAGTCTTGTCTGTCTAGTCTTGTCTGTCTAGTCTTGTCTGTCTAGTCTTGTCTGTCTAGTCTTGTCTGTCTAGTCTTGTCTGTCTAGTCTTGTCTGTCTAGTCTTGTCTGTCTAGTCTTGTCTGTCTAGTCTTGTCTGTCTAGTCTTGTCTGTCTAGTCTTGTCTGTCTAGTCTTGTCTGTCTAGTCTTGTCTGTCTAGTCTTGTCTGTCTAGTCTTGTCTGTCTAGTCTTGTCTGTCTAGTCTTGTCTGTCTAGTCTTGTCTGTCTAGTCTTGTCTGTCTAGTCTTGTCTGTCTAGTCTTGTCTGTCTAGTCTTGTCTGTCTAGTCTTGTCTGTCTAGTCTTGTCTGTCTAGTCTTGTCTGTCTAGTCTTGTCTGTCTAGTCTTGTCTGTCTAGTCTTGTCTGTCTAGTCTTGTCTGTCTAGTCTTGTCTGTCTAGTCTTGTCTGTCTAGTCTTGTCTGTCTAGTCTTGTCTGTCTAGTCTTGTCTGTCTAGTCTTGTCTGTCTAGTCTTGTCTGTCTAGTCTTGTCTGTCTAGTCTTGTCTGTCTAGTCTTGTCTGTCTAGTCTTGTCTGTCTAGTCTTGTCTGTCTAGTCTTGTCTGTCTAGTCTTGTCTGTCTAGTCTTGTCTGTCTAGTCTTGTCTGTCTAGTCTTGTCTGCCTAGTCTTGTCTCTCTAGTTTTGTCTGTCTAGTCTTGTCTGTCTAGCCTTGTCTGTCTAGTCTTGTCTGTCTAGTCTTGTCTGTCTAGTCTTGTCTGTCTAGTCTTGTCTGTCTAGTCTTGTCTGTCTAGTCTTGTCTGTCTAGTCTTGTCTGTCTAGTCTTGTCTGCCTAGTCTTGTATGTCCTAGTCTTGTCTGTCCTAGTCTTGTCAGCCATAGTCTTGTCTGTCTAGTCTTGTCTGTCTAGTCTTGGTATGTCTAGTCTTGTCTGTCTAGTCTTGTCTGTCTAGTCTTGTCTGTCTAGTCTTGTCTGTCTAGTCTTGTCTGTCTAGTCTTGTCTGTCTAGTCTTGTCTGTCTAGTCTTGTCTGTCTAGTCTTGTCTGTCTAGTCTTGTCTGTCTAGTCTTGTCTGTCTAGTCTTGTCTGTCTAGTCTTGTCTGTCTAGTCTTGTCTGTCTAGTCTTGTCTGTCTAGTCTTGTCTGTCTAGTCTTGTCTGTCTAGTATTGTCTGTCTAGTCTTGTCTGTCTAGTCTTGTCTGTCTAGTCTTGTCTGTCTAGTCTTGTCTGTCTAGTCTTGTCTGTCTAGTCTTGTCCTGTCTAGTCTTGTCTGTCTAGTCTTGTCTGTCTAGTCTTGTCTGTCTAGTCTTGTCTGTCTAGTCCTTGTCTGTCTAGTCTTGTCTGTCTAGTCTTGTCTGTCTAGTCTTGTCTGTCTAGTCTTGTCTGTCTAGTCTTGTCTGTCTAGTCTTGTCTGTCTAATCTTGTCTGTCTAGTCTTGTCTGTCTAGTCTTGTCTGTCTAGTCTTGTCTGTCTAGTCTTGTCTGTCTAGTCCTTGTCTGTCTAGTCTTGTCTGTCTAGTCTTGTCTGTCTAGTCTTGTCTGTCTAGTCTTGTCTGTCTAGTCTTGTCTGTCTAGTCTTGTCTGTCTAGTCTTGTCTGTCTAGTCTTGTCTGTCTAGCCTTGTCTGTCTAGTCTTGTCTGTCTAATCTTGTCTGTCTAGTCTTGTCTGTCTAGTCTTATCTGTCTAGTCTTGTCTGTCTAGTCTTGTCTGTCTAGTCTTGTCTGTCTAGTCTTGTCTGTCTAGTCTTGTCTGTC